>JAASFI010000001.1:0-178901 GCA_023333705.1 Globisporangium viniferum | reverse complement strand
TGTGTGTGTGTGTGGGGGGGGGGGGGGGTAATTATCTCTCTATAAATGCCTAGTGTGTTCAAATAAAATGCAGCTGCGTGACGCGAGTAAAAGAGCGCGCGTGAATGACCAACGGGAGTCGCCACGCCACATGCAGGACATGCGACCAGCGTCGGGTGATTGATCTCTCGCCTGCACCCGCGCGCTCACCTCCAACACCAAACATCGCATCGCACTGTTGCATGAGGTAGCTGCAAATAAAAGCAACAACGGCCTCGTGCGTATCGCCTGCCACCTTGCACTGATGCTTGCTCTGCTCGCCGATTCTTTGCTTCTCTCTCTCTCTCTCTCTCCGCTTACAGAACGCGGCGCTTCTTGGCTGAGTTCATGTACGGTCGCAGCACCCACTCGTTCTCGGCTTCCTTCTGGTCGCACGTGCCAAGCTTGACCTGGTAGAGCTGGAGCTCGAAGCGCGGGCCGCACTCCTGGAGCTCGACCTCGCGGCCCGTCTTCTTGAACACGTGGTGGCGGAACGAGATGAAGTCGTTGTCGTTCGAGAGCGTGATCACGCGCTTCGAGTCCGGCTTAGGAACCGGGAAGAGGTGCTTGAGGATGTTCGCCACGCGCTTGCCCAACTTCGTCTCAAACTCGTTCAGGATGATGTGCGGGTACGCCTCCGAGATGGTCGCGCGGTCTTCAATGTCGTGACGGAGCACCGCGTTGTTGAGCGAGAAGTACGCCGTCGGGCCGTACGGCAAGTGTGACACCACGAGCCCATCTGGCTCACCACGCGTCTCGGTCACAATCAGCAGGTCCGTGTAGTCGTGCGACCTTGCGCTCTCCACCAGCTATATGACATGACACATACGGGGCAGGCGATTAGTACATCTGCATGCATTTCTTCCATTGCTAGGAAACGCACAGCAAGCATCACAGTTGCACGTACATCGCCGACAGTGTGCGCACCACGGTTCAATCGAATCGCGTTCGGGAAGATCAAACGGATCTCCTGCGCAAACTGCTTCAGCCGCGAGCTCGGGTCGCGCGACGTCGTGATCGCGATCTTCGGGTCGAACATGCCGGCGTTCTTGTACTCGTCATCGATGTGGTTCAGCGGCTTCTCGTGCTTCTCGTCGTCGTACTCTATCTCATGGCGCAGGCTCTTCTCCTGGCCGCGCAGCTCGGTCGGGATCGACTTGCCGCCTGCATAACAATAAACAACCGAAGATCCGCCAGCCATTAGTCAATCCCATCGCTTGCTCATCGCATCGCGTTCCATTCATTCACCATGACGCTGTCGATGGAGATCAGAGCGTATACGTACTTCGGATGGCTTCCTTGAGCTGCTGCTTGTGGTCGTAGAGTGCGCGCTCCTTGCCCTCGAGCCCCTTGCGGTATAAATATTCACGACGAAGACGCACGTTTCTTCGGACCGACATGGTTGCTGGCTTCTCTGTTGCTTCACTTGCTGCACACACGCGCGGACGCTTCCTTGCCTTGCTTGCTGCTTGCTTTCTGCTGATTGGAGCTCTTCAATTTGTATCGAATGGCGCCTCCACCAACCACCAAACCGACACAATGTGTGTGTACCACCCTGGTGTACCGTAGTTAGCGGAACAGTGTACCATGACAATAGTGACAGAAAATACCGATACTAACCACATGGATACCGGTATTTGTCATTGCAATCGCCAAACAAATCGCAAACAAAACGAAAATGGCGGCGGATGAGGCGGACGCGCACGAGCGCGACGTGAGCGACGCGGAGCCCGAGGAGGAGAGCGACCTGGATGCCGGCCAGACCTCGGACTCGAGTCCGCTGAAGAGCGGGTCATCTGCCGCTAGCGGCAGTGGCGGGATGCACGACAGGAAGCGCAGCAGCACGGTAAGAGAGCGCTTTCAAAATGAACATTTAGAGCCACAAGGAGCGCCAAAGCGCACTGATAACGTTCTGCTTATAATTGCTGCTCTATGTTAACATGCATAGTTCCTGATGGCGTATGCTGGCGTGAACGGATCGTTGAACGGAGGGGATGCACGTGGCGAAATCGGCGTCGTGTCCGCCTCTGCGTACTGGAAGGACGGCGTTCCGCCAGACTCGATCGACGGTGCGTTCAGTGTGCATGCTGCAACCTCCTTATTTCTACGATGTGCCACTCACACCATATTGTGCGCTCTGCCTACTTCCCTCTACACAGTGAAACTCGCAGCTGTCCGGCGCTACTTTCGAGCCACGCGCGCGCTCTACGAGCTCCAGTACCAGATGAAGCGACCTGCCGCGATTTTGCGTATGAAATCCAACTCGGTGAGCTCAAGACAAGCCTGTAAAACCCTGCATTACATTGGCTTATGATGAATGATACTGACTCTGTTGTGTGTGTCTATGCTATTATAACAGTACGGCTTCAAGACGAACTCCACGTTCGACACACTGGTGGCGCTGACCTCGCCACTCCGCCAGCCCCAAGTCCTCGGTATGTTCTATCATAGCCTGTGCATTACGCACCACACTGAGCGTTGCTGGGGCTTGATCATTGTACTAATTCAATGCGAACTATGTGGCTGTTTGTAGACGACTGGACCGCGCTTGAGATCGCGATCTTTGAAGAATCGTTTGAGAAGTTTGGACGAAAGTTCCATTTGATCGCTGACCAGGTGCGTTCTTCCAAGGGCACTGCGTTAAAGCAGAACTATGCGTTATGCTAACGCACGTACTGTGTATATTTACTGTGTATGATGAGCAGCTGCCAAACAAAAACGCAAAGGACGTGATCGCGTTCTTCTATGTGTGGAAGCGCCATGGGTCCTGCGCCAAGTACCACGACTTTGACGACGAGGATGACTACGTGCCGGCGCAAGACCTGCCGAGCGAGACAAAGTACATGGTCGAGCAGCTCAAGCGTAAGTGATAGTTGTGGCTGCTTACTGTCGTCGTCATTTGAGTAGATGCGACTAATGAATGATGCAATTCCTGTTGTGTGTGGATTCACTCACAGGACGCCAGGCGTGTACAAAAGCGTACATCAATGCCGCGAGGTGTCTGTACGCGCCACGAACTGCCCCGGCGTCCAACCACAAGCGCGCAAAGATCTCTGACTTTGGCCTGCAGGGCGTCCCAGCATTCAGATCGGCGGTCCACGGGACCTCCTTGCTGCGATCCATATCCGCATTAGGTTGGTCTTGCAATACTGTGCCTCTTTGATTTTGCCTACCATGGACTGTATGAGTCTTATGACTTTGGGCTGCGTCTCTGTGCAGATTCCTGGACGCCGATCGAGATTCGCGTGTTTGAAGTTGCGATTGAGTGCTATGGCAAAGATTTCCACAAAGTCGCGCACATGGTACGACAATGTTACAATGTTACGGTTGCTTGTCGATGCGATTGAGTGGAATGCTAACATTGGTTATTGCACATGAATGGATGGATGAATGGTTGACAACAGATCGGAACCAAGACGTGCCGCGAGACAATCGCTTTGTATTATATCTGGAAGAAAGATCCGCACTACCAGACTGTCAAGAACCGATGGGGGAAGAACGAGGTGTCCCAATCCAAGAAGGACTTCGTGGCATCCGGTCACCATCCTGGAGCAACAGCCGTTCCATCCGAGAGCTGCCTTTGCTAGAGCGAGATAAACAAACAAACGAACGGACGAGAACAATCTCATTTTCCAACCGAAGAATGCACGAAAGTCTCATTTTAACAGGTTCTGTTCCCCCTATTTCCCCCTTGCGCATTTGCTCTTCTTCCTAATCAATGGAAATGACAACTGGCTCACCCTTGCCACCACCACCGCCAGCACCAGCAGCAGCAACAGCAACAGCTTTTGTTGGCTTCTCGTTTATCAAACCCACGTGAGGGAAGCTCGAGAGCGCCTTGCAGTCGTCGCAGACCCACGACGCCGGCGGGACCTCAATCACGTTCGCGCACTCCTTGTGGAACATGCGATGGCAGAGGTCACAGAGCAAGAGGTCGTCTTCGTCGCTCGAGCACTTCTCGCAAGGCTCCTGGTCATTCAACACCGAGCGCGACGCGTACGATCCCGGCGCCGTGGCGCCAAAGCCTTCTTCATGGAATCGGTTGTGTTGCAACAGCTTGATGTCACGATACAGCTGGTAGCCGTGCAGCGCGTGGCCAATGTTCTTCAAATTGAGCTTCTGGTCCATGAAATACGGGAACTCCACGCGCAGAGCTTTGAAACCCTGCGTTTGACGTTGCTGCAGCATGCGCGCGAGCGACACAAACTCTGACGGACGCGCGCGGCGCTTGCCGAAGATCTGGATCAGGCTCTGCTTCGCGTCGGCCGTCATCCAGATGAAATTGTCGTCCACGATGCCTTCTGGCAGAATATTTAACTCCATCAGGTCGCACACAATCTGCCAGCACGTGAACGACCCAAACGCGTTGCCGTTGAACTTCTGGAGCACTTCAAACACCTCTTTAATGGTTTTGCAGTTCTTCACGTTGTACGTGCACAGGTCCAAGTTCTCGAGAAAGTCTTCGAGCGTCTGCAAGTACGTGTCCACGTTGATGTCGCGGTTGCCAGCGAGGATCTCTGTGTTTGGCTTCTTCTTGATCAGCGACAACAGGCTGCACGTACATTTTCATTCAAGTTCACACACACAATGGGATATGTGAATGAGACTCCGTATCACCAGGCTTGCTAATGATGACGACGATAAACGTACCGTTTCTTGAACGCTTTGAGCTCGTCCGACTTTGGAATGCCCTGCACGTCGTAGAACGTCTCGATCTTGTTGCAAAAGCGGAAGACCACGGCCATCCACAGCACTTCGCGGAGGCTGCGGCGGTCCTGGTGGGCCTTTTGCCATCGCAACACGCTCTTGCGCAGATATGCCGTCGTGCGGTCCAGCTCGCGGTAGATATTCCAAGTCGCTGCGTATTACAAACACACAAAAAGATCAATATGCACACTACGTGCAACCAGTAAATAGGCTGAAAAGAAAGCCAAAGAAACCTCACCAAAGCTGGTCAGCGCTGGGTCCACATTTGGTTTGTCTGGCGTGAACGTATAGCTACATAGCAAAACGATGGGAACAGAGAGTTAAGGACCACTCAGCTGTTTACATCAGTGATATCATCACCACCATCTTTGGTTGCCTGATGAAAACGAACCTATGCCACATCGCGTGTCGCTGGTACACAAAGTCGTAGAACGTGAGCGCACGGAGCCACCAGCTCTTGTACCCTTTGCTGTCGTCGTTCTCGAGCAAGTGGTCTTCCAAGAAGCTGAGCGACCGCTTGGTGTCTTCGCCCTCGCCCGCCGCTTTCGTCGTTGCACCGTTCTCGCGCTTCGACTTCTTCGACGAGCTGCTCGTCTCGCTCTTCTTCTTCTTTCCCTTGAGCTTCAGGTGCTCTGCCTCGCATTCGACACCGCACACTGGCACCGACGGGATGTTCTTCATCGAGTTGGTCGACATGTACTCTGGATTTGGGCGGTCGCACACGAAGCAGTGCTCCATGTCCACTTCCTCCGGCTCGTCGTCAATCTCGTCGTCGTGCTTTCTCTTTGTGTCTTTCTTCGCGATCGGACGCAGCCCCTTGGACTCGAGATACCGCGCCTCGCACTCTTCCGAGCACACGGGCACAGGCGGCGCTTTCTTCACCTTGTCCGAGGAGGTCCAGACCGGATTCGGCAGATGGCACATGAAGCAAACGGACGGATCTGACGCGTGCTCGTCCGACGCGTAGCCGGCCTTGACACCTTTGCGCTCGCTCTTGGACGACACGCCGCCCTTGCCAGAGACGTTGTTGAACCACTCGCTGAGCTCGAAGCTGTCGCCGACCGTCGTCATCTTCTGTTGATGCACTCGCAGCTGGTTCCTGCTTTTGGCGCTTTGGCTCGATCTCGTTTTTTGGCGCGCGCCTTGGTTGTGTGTGTGTATGAGTTTCGCCCCAATCAAACACAGGATTACTGTGGATATCCGCTAAACTACGGTAAATCCAAAGACGAGAGGCACAGCATATGGCTGACAAAGTACGAGAATAAGATCACTGCGTGTTCTTAACAAAGTACGAATGACATAGGATCTTGGCGACGTATTTGCGCACGTGGAATGTCTCTATGATTACAGTCTGGTGCGCGAATGACGCAGCCCAAGTGACGCGACAATGCTGCCAACAAGACCTATCGCAATGGAAACGAACGGCTGGTGGCTGACACAGTGGTGAACATGATGGATGAAATCAAATAAAGACTGAATTTTTTGTAAGCTTAGATGCGGATGGTGGTCATACTAACCGACTTTTTCTCGAGTGCATGAACTCCCATTGCTTGGATCCACCACGCGCTTCTGTTTCTGACTAGGAGAACGGCAGGAGCAGCATCAGCTCGTTTCAACAAGACCCGTGTTGGTTTTCCTACTACTCTTCGTTGATGCCACTTATCGCGTAACGCATACCTTCGCACACGCTGTGCTCAGACGCGCGCTTAGTTCTTCAGCTTCGACTTCAGGATCTCTTCGAGCTTGACGATGTCAGCGCTGAAGCCACGGATACCCTCAGCGAGCTTCTCGGTCGCCATGGCGTCCTCGTTCAGGCTCAGGCGGAACCCCTTCTCGCTGAGCGAAACCTTCTCGCCGGCATACTTCTTGGCGGCGCTCTCTTCGTCGAGCTTGCGCTCAATTGGCTCGAAGCTCTTGCTCAGGTCGTCCAAAAGGTTTGGTGAGATGGTCAGACGGTCGCAGCCAGCCAACTCGGTGATTTCACCGACGTTGCGGAAGCTGGCGCCCATGACAATGGTCTTGTAGCCGAACTTCTTGTAGTACTGGTAGATCTTCGAGACCGAGATCACACCAGGGTCTTCGTGGGACTCGTAGCTGCTCTTGCCAGTCTTGGCCTTGTGCCAGTCCAGGATACGGCCGACGAAAGGCGAGATCAGAGTGGCGCTGGCCTCAGCGCAACCCACAGCCTGGGCGAACCCGAACAACAAGGTCATGTTGCACGAGATGCCTTCTTCCTGCAGCTGCTTGCACGCCTGGATGCCTTCCCAGGTACTGGCGATCTTGACCAAGATGCGCTCCTTGCCGATGCCAGCCTTCTTGTACATCTCAATGATGCGGTGCGCGCGGTTGATCGTGGCTTCCTTGTCGAAGCTCAAACGGGCGTCCACTTCCGTCGACACGTAGCCAGGGACGATCTTCAAGATCTCGAGACCGAAGTTCACCGAGAGCTTGTCGATGATGTATCCCAAACGCTCGTGCTCCGAGAGATCCGCGTCGAGGCCCTTGCCGTAGGCGACAGCGTCGTCCACGAGGTGCGCGTACTGCTCCATGGTGGCGGCCTTGAAGAGCAGCGACGGGTTCGTGGTGGCATCCTGTGGCTTGTACTTGGCGATCGAGTCGATGTCACCGGTGTCGGCGACGACCGTGGTGAAGGCCTTGAGCTGGTCGAGCTGGGAGGTTTCGGTCTTCAGCTTCTTGACTGGCGAGCCGCTCATGGTGATGATGGATGTGGGTGGGGTGGTGCTGGAAGCTGGGAGCGAGACTTGTGCTGGAGCGCGCAGATTCGAGAATGAGCGCGTGTGGCGGACGGGCGCGACGCGAGCCGCGATTGCGTCAGATACGGACGCTCTCGAGGCGGCGGCGACGCAGCAACGGGCAAAAGCAAGCGAGCGAGTGAGTTTCAGTTCCGCATTCACAGTCAACTCACCTGCAATCATGCGATAGTTGCCCAAAATCTCAAAAGAGCGACCGGGACGGGTCGCGTGAGACAAATTCGAGCAAGTGGGTTTTGACCCACCAGCCTGTTTTGCCTTGCATACAAGGCATAGGGGTGTCACCCTCCCATTCAGCTTGGAGTTTGTATCAGGTCGGTGGATGTGGGTCTGGGTTCGACCTGATTTTAAAATCACTGAGAAAACAACCCGCCCACCCGTTTGCAGAAAGATTGGCGCTTGCTACAAACTTTTGGTGGGAAAATGGGCACAAGCACCAAAGCGGAGGGCTAGGGGATTGCGCAACGACCAGTGTCGTACCGACCGAACAGGTACGGCACTTTAACCCATCAAGCCACGCGCTGGCAACATCTTCATGAGGTGCAGACGGCTGATCATCTTCCTTCCGATGGAAGGCTGGCTCCATGAATGGAAGCACGAAAAAGGGAAACCAAGGAGCCAGCTAGTGGTCTTGCCTCTACGTGTCCACAGTTGCAGCCAAGCGGACGGAATGGACGCGCTGCCGTCGCACCAGAGAGCAACTTCAACTCCGCATCCGCACGAGGCAGAGAGACGGAAAAAGACTCGATCGATCAGGACGGCGCTAAAGGAAATCAACATGGCAACACGCGCACACATGCATCACATGAAGAGGCAACATTATGCGCACGCTCTATTTCATTCGGTACGTTGGTGCGCATGCTGGTGCTTCTGCTCGTCAGCGTCAATCATCAGCAGCAGCAGCAACACACGCACTCGTTTGTTTTCTCTATGTCGTCTTACGTCTATTTGGACTTGCCTCACATGCGCGCTCAAACGATTACTGCTAGTCGCATTACAGCACCTCGGAGAACGTCTTGGTCGCCTTCTCGTACATGCCGAAGAACACAAAGCCGCCGATGCTGATCCACATGGTGCGAGGACCCACGCCCGAGAACAGACGCTTCACGCCCTCTTCCTTGTACACGCGCGAGAACGTGTCCAGCGTGCTCTTGTACTCGACGCCCTTGGCGTCCTTGCCGAGCATTAATCGCGTCTTCACAACGTCCAGCGGCGTCGTGATTGACGCAGCGACACCGCCCGCGATCGAGCCGCAGACAGCGCCTTGGAACGAGCTCACCGGTGCGTTCTGACTCTGCGACCATTGGTACTGTGCAAAAAACGATTATTGCGCATGTGAGTGTGGGAATTCGTCTGGATACGCAACAACAGCGGAATGAAAGCCTTCTTACCTTGAGTCCTTCCCACAGTGGGAACTGGATGAACGAGAACGGGATCTCACGCGCGATCATGCTGAAGTAGCCGCGGTAGAAGCCTCCGAAGCCCTGCGCCGCACGGATGCCAGCGACAGCCTCTCCGATCGATTTGTACACGCCGGTCTGCATTCTCTGCTTCACGATCTCAGTCGGCACACGCACGAGACACGCAGCCTGCAGAGCAAACGTAAAAAAGCGTGAGCGAATGGGTGCGCGCGCATACCGTAACTCGCGATCAATCATGCGCAGCAACTCACCGTTTCTCCACACGCGGCGGCAGCCATGTGCGCGAACGGAGAGTGCTTGTTCTCTGGGAAGTACTTGCCAATGAGGTTCTTGGACGTCTCGTACGTGCTGAAGAACATAGCGCCTGTATGGATGTTGCCGTTGCAGTAACGATCAGTGGGGAAGGGTAAACACAATGCAAACACACAGCTCCAGCACGCCAATCGGCACGTACCTCCAGGAGCCGAGCCAGCGGCAGCGGCGGAGAGACCCGAGTAGACACCACGGAAGCCGCCAGCCTTGAAGAAGCCCTCGGCCGATTGCAGGCGGGTCTTGACCGTGTCGAGCGGGAAGAGCGCGATGTCCACCGAGGTTCCAGCCACGGCGCCACCCTGCATTGCGTGCGTCAGTCAGCATTTGGAACAGCACTGTTAGCGATATGGCTCATACGTTCGCATGCAACAAAGACGCATCGTGCATGCAAGGGGTTCTTTTTTACCAGGAGGGACGGGATGAAGCCCTTCGCCTTGGCTTCAGCAGGGGAGCTCTTGGTGTCGCTCATGCTGCTGGCGTCGTGATCAGAAATTGAACGTCAAACGTGTCAAATGTTGTCGGGGCACGCGCCGCCAAGGGCTTGATGACACCGCTCCCAATTGAAGCCCGCGGATGGGCTTGTTTTAGAAAGCCCTAAACACGTTTGGATCCAATTTTATTGGATAAAAAGCACGTGCCTCAACGTGATGACGTAATGCGACTTGGGAGTGGTCAAGTACGGTACTGCGTAATTATTTTTGGCATTTATCATTGTAGCTGTTCCAAGTCATTTTTTTTACATCTGCGACGCAAAATTTGTGCGTTATAAATTATGGGAAATTTCAAAAACCTTCTCTACAGTGGTAGCAACTAAGGGAGGAAATCCAAGTCTTGTTGGCTCCACAGCTTTCTTTCGACACGATTGGAAAGTGACGCTGCGAGCAGAAAGCAGACGTTAAACCAGCACAGCACACGCGGCACGCGTTCGACCCACAGCAACCATGGGGATCGTCGACAGGATCAAGGAGATTGGTGCGTGTGCTCTGCATATACAATGCAATGTCTGCGTTGGGCAGGCGCTCGCGGCTCCCCGCACAGCAGGGAATGATCGGCGGCTTTTTGCCACTTGGTTCGCTTTTAGTGATTGACAAGAATGCGTTGTGTGGTGTGGATCGTTTTCTGATATGCAGAGGAGGAGATGAAGAGGACCCAGAAGAACAAGGCCACGGAAGGCCATCTTGGGTTCCTCAAGGCGAAGCTCGCGAAGTTCCGCACAGAGGTAATGTATCAGTCAGTCGATGAATGAGTGGATCCTGTCTGGATGGGCTGCGCTGCGCTTTTCTCACGGTGCTGATATTCATGTATTTTGTTTCTATTGCGGGTGCAAACTTGTAGCTTCTCGAAGGCGACAAGACCTCTGGAGGAGGCGGCGAAGGTAAGGCTGCTGCTCGATTGCTCCGTCAATGGCTTGTGGTCTATGTGCACTAAATCTCGTCCTTCTTTCTTTAACTGCCAGGTTTCGATGTCGCGAAGAGCGGAGATGGTCGCGTCGCGCTCATCGGGTTCCCCAGTGTGGGCAAGTCCACGATGCTGAGTCAGCTCACGGAGACCGAGTCGGAGCAGAGCGCCGTGGAGTTCACGACACTGACGTGCATCCCCGGCAACTTGATCTACAACGACGTCCGCATCCAGCTTTTGGATCTGCCGGGTATCATCGAAGGCGCTGCGCACGGCAAGGGTCGTGGCCGCGAGGTCATCGCGGTGGCCAAGTCGGCCGATATGATCCTCATGGTGCTGGACGCCGGCCAGGAGGCAGGCAACCGCCATCGCGAGATCTTGGAGAACGAGCTCGAAACCGTCGGCCTGCGTCTCAACCGCGAGCCTCCAGATATTTACTTTAAGAAGAAAAACGGCGGCGGCATCACGTTCAACAGCACTGTCCGCCTGACGAAGCTCGGCGACGACCCGTACAAGACCGTGTACAAGATCCTGCACGAGTACAAGTACCACAACTGCGAAGTGCTCTTCCGCGAAGACGCGTCGACCGACGACTTCATCGACGTGCTCGAAGGCAACCGCAAGTACATCAAGTGCCTCTATGTGTACAACAAGATCGACGTGGTGTCGATCGAGGACGTCGACCGTCTCGCCCGCCTGCCGCACTCGACTGTCATCGCGTGCGAGCACGGCGACCGTCCAGCGGTGCGTTGAGCTTACTGCCAACAGCAACACTGAGATGTCTGGTGGCTCATATTTATCTGTGTGTTTGTGGTCTTGTAGCTCAACTTCGACACGCTGCTCGCAAAGATGTGGGACTACATGGGGCTCACGCGTGTGTACACCAAGCGCCGTGGCGAGGTAACGTTGTCATCATTTTGTGAACGTCCCCTGGTAATGCGTGCTCCTGTGGACTCGGCCACTGCTAACATTCTCTTTCTGTTGTTTGACTGTAGATGCCGCAATTCGCCGAGCCGGTGGTGCTTTCGTCTGAGCGACGAGGTGTGAGCGTCCAAGCCGCGTGTCTTTCCGTACGTTGCTGTTGTGTTGTCGATGACGAAACAAAGTTGCAGTATGTCGAACTGACCTTTGCTTGCTTGCCTCCTCTTGTCTCTTCTAATAGATCTCGAAGGACATGCTGGATAACTTCAACTACGCGCTCGTGTGGGGCACGAGCACAAAGTACAACCCGCAGCGCGTGGGCAAGGAGCACTTCCTGGAGGACGAAGATGTGCTGCAGGTCATCGTCAAGACCGCGAACCAGCAGAAGCGCGACAAGAACTACAACCAGAAAGTGCAGGCGTACTTTGACAAGTACAAGCGAAAGAAGAAAGCGCTCAAGACGTAGAGAGAGTGTGTACAGCTTTGTGTCCAGGAGTTCATTGGAAACTGATGCGTGGAACTCGAGGTTGAGAAGACCCCGACTTTGCTTTCAGCCTTGATGGGAATGAACATTGGATGTTTCTTCTTTTACATGCTGTGCATGCTGTGTGCCCAGTATATTTCTCTCTATCTCTCTCTCTCGACACAGCAAGCGTAACTACAACATCACAATGTCCCCTTCAGCCGCCAACTCGGATCGCAAGTTGACCGCAGGCATTGATTCTGGTGCTGGTGTTGCCGCAGACTTGTCCACTAGACGATCCACTTTGTCGAGCAACTCGTTGTCGTCAGTCTTCCACGGCAGAGTATTAAGAGTCTTAAGGCGGTCACGGATGCGCTGGAGCGTTCTGTTTTGTTGAAGGATAAAGCGACCAAAGCAACACGGTCAGCATCAATTAAAGAACATGCTCATGAAGTAGAACAACGTACTCTTTTCGCAGAGGTGGGCACACTCTGTCACCGCTTAAGCCACTGTCACCCGCGCTGTTTTTTATCGCATTCTCAAGTACGAACCGCCAATTCGCCACTGGCTTCCGCGTGACTGGCAGCGGGATCCTAATAAGAGCCGATAAACGAGTTCGGTTAATTAAATACGGCAGAAAGATGGGTTTCGTGGCTCAATACGCAGCCATTCATACCAGCTTCGCTGGGAGTAACCGGCGTTGTTTCCTTGCAAAGCTGCAGCATTCTCGCTGACCAGCGACTCGAGAAAGCGGTCCGTGAAGCGCTCGCCGATACGCGCAATAGTGGTGAGCGCTGCGGCGGAAACGTCTTCGCAAGTTGGTTCTGCGTTATTCTGCGACCATTTTCGCTTCCTCGACAGCTGCTGTTGCTGCTGTTGTTGAGCGATGGCTGCTGCCGCCGCTGCTGCCTCGACAAGGGGACGTGGAGCCTTCGCAAATGCGCTCTGAGCTCTTCGCTGACGGCCTTGATTTGGACGAGCTCTTTGGTCGGATCGCTGAGTTGCAGGTTTTTTCAACTTGAGCTCGTAGTCATTGAAAATCTCCAGGGGGTCTTGCGAAAAGCTTGATAAGTAGATAGGAAAACAGACGAGAAGCTCAATGGTCAGACTCTTGATGGCTGCATACAGGGAAGTAAACTCCTCTCGCAGTATATAACAGTGTACGTACTCGTTTTTGGGCAAGTTGATCACTCGGACTGGCCATCGGAACTTTCTACTTACAAACAGCAATACACAAGCAAACACGTTAGATACCCACATTACAATAGCAGTGATACAAACAATGCAAGCCACGCACCGTTTGAACTCGTCAATGTGCGCGATCGGGTCTTCAATCGGTGGACCCTCCAGTGTGTCTCCACGCTTCAGCACCTTGTTCTCTCGGACAGAGACGTTCGCAATGACGCTCGACAGCAGCGACTTCGCCTCCAAGACCTCACGTGCATCGGTGAGCAGAGGCTTCGCGACTTCTCCGCCTTCTTGGTCATCAGCGTCGCCAGTGTCGTCGATGACGGAGCCTGTGCCATTCGACAGGAGCTCGTCCGTGAAGCTAAGGTGCTTCGAGTCCGCCGCTTCTTCTTCGTCCTCTTCTGCGCGTTCATCTTGAGCTCCTGCGTCAATAGCGATCCTTTGACTGATGCGATCTCCTTCCTCCTCGTCATCGTCGTCATCGTCGTCACCAAAGAGACTGCGCAAGCCCTGTTCTTCCTTCACAACGATCTCTTCCTCCTCCTCTTCGTATCGCGCCTGCTGCTCAAAGTCGGCGCTGCTCACCTGTCGCAGTACGGGCATGTCGTCCACATCCTCACCATTCTCTTCGTCTTCCGTGTCATCTTCATCCTCTTCATCATCGTCTTCTTCTTCATCATCATCGTCGTCATCATCGTCTTCACCGTCATCATCCATATCAAAGCCTTTAGCGTCTTCGTTGCCGCCACGCTTCTTGCGACCACGACGACTAGACCCACGCTCAGCCTTGACTTTGATCGGCTTTGTCTCCATTTTTTCATCTTCGTCATCGTCCTCCTCTTCGTCGTTATCTGAGCTGGTGGCGTCGAGGTCTTCCGCGGCGTCGCTCGCCGAGTCGCTGTCGGCCACGACGTCGGCATCGCGCTTGCCAGGACGATCCGGCTCGCTCTCGGTCTCGTCGTCTTCGCCTTGCTCGTTGTTGTTAGCGTCCTCTTCCTCTTCCGAGCCCCACGCCATGAGCGCGTCCATGAGCTCGCGCTTCATCCGTCCCGCCATTGCTTTCTTCTCACTGTCGAAACGGTGCTGTTGCCTTTTCGACCTTTTCGACCTTTTCGACGAGCCATTCGAATTGAGCCAAATCGAGCCGAGCCGGGACGAGCCAAGGCCGTACAACTTCAAGAATCGGACATAAAAATTGACTCGGCTCGGCTTGGCTTGAACAAAGCGTGCGTGGCGCCATCGATTTGGGAATGGGACTTTTCAGCTGTGTTGCACACAAAGCAGCATGGCCCACCAGGTCGGCGTCAAGAACGGCAAGCTGACGGTCTTCTACCCGGCGGATGCGCCGCCGCCGCGCGTGACGGAGCAGGACCGCGCGCGCGTGCAAGTGGTCAAAGGCGGGCTGAAGCACACGCTGCTGCCACTGGGCGTTTCGCTGCTACAGGCAGCTGGCATCCAGCGCAAGGACGCGTTCATTCTCGTGTTGGACAATGACCGGACGAGTGTGGCGTGCATGTTGGCGGCGATGGAGCTCGAGAGCGTCTGCATTCTGATCGGCAAGAGCCGGATTGCGCTGCTCAAGCACACGCAACGACAAACAGGTATTACGAGAGTGGTGGTCGTTGATGACGCGAATGGGACTGTACAGCTCCAGCAACAAGAGCTGCCGAGCTATGCAGCAACGATCCCATGGCTGCAAGAATCTGACATCATTGCGGGTGGCAGTGTGGGAATGCTGACCTCAGGGAGCATCGGAGAGCCAAAAGTGGTTGTGTGCACGTGGGAGCGAATGAAGCTGCAGGGGCAGAGCACCCACGAGCAGCTCTTCCCAACTGCATCGGCGCGGATCGTCTGTGCGACTTCAATCTCGCACGCGTACTCGATCAACGCCATCTTCACGCTCTTCACGTCACCTCATGATGCAGACTCTGAGCTGTGCTTTGCGCCGACGATCGGAGGGCTCCATGCGCTGCTCGCAGAGCCGAAAGAGAAGTTCACCCTGCTCTACGGAACGCCCGCGACATACACTGCGCTGTTGGATCTGCCGCGCGCGTCGCTGAACGTCGATGTCCCATACTGCGCTGGAACGAAAATGCAGCTCGAGCTTTTCCGCAAAGTGTTTGCGCACTGCGGGCTCCAAGTGATGCAGAATTACGGCTCGACCGAGACGGGTGACATCGCGGCGTGGTCTCTCCACGGCAAGCGATTTGAAGAAGAAGAGCAGGAGATGCAGGCCAGCGAACAGATCTACGTCGGCAGTCTGTGGCCAGGCGTCGAGGCGGATGTCGTCCAAGAAACAGGAGAGGTCCTCATCACCACTCCTTGGCAGGCAATGGGGTACGTCCGCGAGCGCAAACTTGACGGCTTCAACGGCTCGCCGCATCGCACCGCCGACACCGGGTACGCAAAGAAAGATGCGCGGGGTGTCGAGTGCCTCTGGCTTCAAGACAGACTCCGTCCTGCAGTGCATGCAGTCTGCGACGGCGTACGCTCTTCGCACCCGCCAAAGCTCATTGAAGAAGCTGTGGTGAATCATCCGGACGTCACAGATGCGCTGGTGCTCATGCAAAAGCGCTTGTCGCAGGAGCAGGAACCGCGTGAGCAAACACTGCCTTCCGTTCGTCTGCGAGCCGTGCTGCGTGACGAGTCCAGCGTGCGCGCCGAAGACCTCATCGACTGGTGTGCGCGCAAGTTCCCAGGATTGCGTGAGTACCTGGCGATCGAGTTCGTCAACTGCTTGCCGTGCAGCCCTGCTGGGAAGCTCATATATTCGTGAGTGACGCTTCGTCGTTAATTAAACCCTTTCCATTCTTGTTTCTTCCTCTCATTCATGAACTCGTACCAACCATTTTGTAGATACACCGATAGAAAAAAATACAAATCGCGTTTTTGTTAAACTTGAACAATGTGCGCAGCATCTTCGTCAGACAATGCGATGCAATTCGGTCGCGTGTTCGACCACCGGATCTGGTTAATTGGACGCTTGGAGCGGAAAAACACCGAGCTGCTCCACTCCATGCTGCCGAAGCTCGTGTTCCCGCTGTGGCTCAGATCCGCAGATGACGCGCACGCCGAGATGTCGTAGATGATCGCAGTGCGGTCTTCCGCGGCGCTACAGATGTGCAGACGCGAGTGTGGCGACCACGAGATGGAGTTGACACTCGCAGTGTGCTGGTGCAGCTCAAACACGGGCCGCGTGGTATTCCGCAAGTCCAGGATCACCACTTTCGGACTTCCCGCGACAATCGCAGCCAAGTATCGATCTTCGAGCTTGTTCCAAGCGATACGAAGCAGCGGTTTGAGGTCATGAGATTCGTACACGATCGTGCTCGACTCTAAGCACCTATGAAAGCACATAACAGCAGAACCACAGGTTGTAAGACTTGGTGCTTGAACAATAAAGAGAAGGTGTTTTGCGTACCGGAGGTCAAAAATGCGCAGTGACCCGTCGCCGCCCACAGAGCCAAAGATGTGCGCTTCTTTCGAAAATGCCATGTCGTACACTTCGTCGTCGTGCGCGATGATCTGCTGCTTTGGCGCCGTGATGTTCTATCAAGCGTTCACACCACCAAGGTAAGAAGGATCAGTGATGCGTTCTCGTACACGCTGAACGCGAAAGGAATAGCACGTACATTTAAATCCCAAATGGTGCATGTGGTGTCGATACTGGACGTCCCGATGATGTTTGGCTCAGCCTCGTTCCAGTCGAACGACGTTAGCGGCGCGCACGTCTCTTGGTTGCGTTTCTTTCACATTCGCACAACAATCAGTACACACATTTGTTAGCACACGTCCTGCAATGCATACAAACGCTATAAAAACACAAATGATCTCTCGTACGCACATTAGAGATCGTCGCGTGGCGCTCAATGGACGTGTCGCTGACCGCCCAGAGGCGCAGGTAGTCGGCCGTCGTCGCGAGATACTCGACGGGATTGCTGGACGATGCAGGCGACCACATTACCTTGGTCGGCGGATACGGGTGGTCGATCTCTAGCGCTTTGACTAAGCTTTTCCCATCTGGACTCGGTTGCAGGATCTGTAGCAGTCATTGGCGGCTGATTGTTAGTGAGTGAGTGCAACCTCAGGCGATGAATGATTTTGCCCATTCGACAAACTGCTAGCGCTGATGGCACGGAGCTCTTCGTACCTGCAGCTTGTTGACGTACTCGTCGGGTATGAACGTGGACGCGGCGATGCGCAGGTCGTTCGGCTTCGTGCCCCAGCAGAGTCCGTAGAGGCGATGCGGCGAGCGGTACCTGATGAACGCCCGTCCAGGATCTGCGGCCGCCATTCTCGTTCTCGTTGGCTCTTTCTTCTTCAAAATGCCACAAGCTGCAGATGCAACAATCTTATTTTCAGGATGTTCGCTTGTTTTAAGGGATACCATATCTTATTTCCCCTAATTTAGGAGCTCAGATTTTCCTATTTTGAGAAATAATAGGAACCAACTCCTGGAAGAAAGCTCAAACGACGCATACATTCTCGCATCTGGCATTCGTTGCACTTCAACATGGAGTGCGGGCATCAGAAAAGGCCGCACAAACCCAACTGATTCGCCAAGACGCACTGAATGCGCAGATGACGTTCTCGCTCCCCCTGCAGAGGCAAAAACGCACGCAGGCGGCGGTGGCTACATCCACAACAGGCAAGCGACAGGAGAGCGAGCGGTGCACGGACACCGCCGATGACGCCGTGATGGAGCGAACGCGGTTACCTGCACTACCAGACGCGAAAGTGCAGCACAACAAACAGAGAAAGAGAGAGCAAAGAGGAGATCAGGAGCGGAAGGTGCTGCTCTCAAACCAGAGACAACTACCATCCTCGTCGTCAATGCATCAGCAGCATAACGAACCGGTGGTGCGTGCGCAACAAACCCAGCACCTTAAGAAGAAAAGACTCGCGCCGTCATCATGCAGTGGTAGAAATAGCACTCCTGCAACGCATTCGCTGTCGCCAATAGACGAGCGCATACTGATTCTGTACCACTCGTCGCTGAAGCAGTCGTGGGCGTCCGAGATAGCGCAGCAACACACGCACGAGCTGGCGTATTTTCAGCGCAAGTACGGCTACGAGGCGACTTTCGCTGCGACAAAGATCCAGAAAATCTTTCGTGGAGGGGCGACACGGACGCGCCTCGCAGCGCTTGACGGACCGAAGCAGCAGCGAGCAGCTCGGTATGTGCAATTCGCGTTCCGCTGGCTCGTGGTCTGTCAGCGCGTGCTCCGACGAGTGCAGCGCAAAAAGAACGTGAAAGCAGTACAGATTCAAAAGTGGTATCGAGGATGCAAGTGCCGAGAAGACTTGAAAGACCGTCACGCGCGTTTGCTTATCCACCGGGTGGTCCTTTTCCAGCGACATGTTCGCGGTCACCGATTTTGGCGCGTGGTGGCAGCTCTACTGTATGACCGCCGATGCAAAGCCGCGACGGTTGTTCAGCGATGTGTCCGTGGATGGAGAGGTCGCCAGCTCGCTAAAGCGATTCGATTTGAGCAGCAGCGGTATGTGAGGAACTTAGTGAAGACCATCGTAGTCCACCAAAGCAACCCACGGTGCGAGGGTTGTGATATCGAACGCTGCACAGAGGACACGCTGTTTGACTGCTTTATGGCAAGATATGTGGGCTTGCACGACTTTAACGGAGCGAAAGCTCTGTGTCTGGATGGGATGAAGCTGTTCCCATCGTCCGCAAGGTTCAGCTTCTTCTACGCGGTGCTGCTGCAAGTACTCTGCGAAGATGTGGGGGTTGCGATGGCGTTTCTGAATCGAGCGCTTCGGGTGCTGCGTCTCTCCGACGACGAGCTCACGACGGTACGAGGTATTAAAACTAATCGGTGTGAGTGAATGATTTTGACTAACGTATTTGTGCTCATTTACCTTTATGCCATAGTATGAAAATCAGTACCTCCTGCCAGCTTTACAGTTGCGACCCAACGATGTCGCTGTCTGCCTCGATTTGGCTGTGTTCTGTCAATGCTCCGAAAACATCACACGCGCTGAATCACATTATGCCAAAGCACTCTCACTGTTTCCGCCAGACTACGCCATTCCCGGATACCTCCATCGAGTGCAAACGCTCGATCGATTGATGTTCAACTACCACCGATTTTGTTCGATCTTCAATAGTCGGTAAACAAATATGTTGGTAAAAATTCTCCCGGTCGCAAAGCGTGGAGAGCAGATCCGCTTCATGGTGGCGAAGATGAACCAGTACACTGTGATTTACCCCGCGGATCCAGAGAACGCTTACCGAGTCAACGCGATCTATCTGTCCGATGACGAAGTGAGCGCATTTCTAAGCGAGCATGGCAAAACAGCCACAGTGGAGAAACCAAGTTTAAACGAACTGGCAGACAAGGAAGTCGAAGTCGCACCAAACCGGAGTCTTCGAAACTTAGCCAGCTGGCGAAACAGCAGTCAGAAGACTTCCATGCGCCAAAAGACTATGCGGAACATCACAAAGGAGACGCAAGCGAGTGATAACTCAACTATGCCTTCACGTGTGAAGAATATTGAGCTCATTCAACTGTATCAGAACGAATTCAGAGGGCTGAATGTGCGACCAGCTAAGTTGTCTGTGTCGTCCGAGAAACGCTCGAAGGTCACGATCTCAAGAGATCATGCAGAGCTGCTCTTGAAGAATCTGGTGTTCATCAACCCAGCAGCTGCCCCGGGGGGTGAGCGAGGACAAAAACAACAAGATCTTGAGCCCTCATTGCCACGCCTGACGTCACAAGCAGCATCGCTTCCACACATTGTGGTGCTGCCGTCTCTGCTGAAAACTCACCAGCAGCGCAGCGCATCTGCTTTGCTCTCGTACGCGACGGTCGACATCCAGCGAGTATTCCGAGGCTTCCAGTTCCGATCCCAGCATCGTCGCGAAAAGCTCATTCAAAGTATTCAGCAGCGACAGGTCGATCACATGCTTGGGCAACTGCAGGCAAACTTCATTATTCGTGAGTGTCGTCGAAAGAGCGTGATCGCAATCCAGCGGATCTTCAAAGGATATGCTCATCGCAATCACTTGAGGCGCTGGCACATCAAGGCAATGCATATCCAGCGAGTCTTTCGAGGGTATCGCGGAAGGAAGCGCGCACTCGCGTTTCGAGATGGGAATTGCACGTTCTACATGGCTGAGAAAGTGTTTCAGCGCGGACTTGAGATCAGTGGACGACGGATCATGCTATCAATCGAGAAGGTACGAAATACTGTATGTCTTGGAAGGGGTTGCTTTCTATTGTGCAGGATTCCCTCTCACGTTTGCGTTTTTCTTGCATTTGTCCCTCTTGGGTAGTGCGGACTCTCTTTTCGGTTCGACGGATTCGACTTCGAAGACTGCGTCACATTTCCGGGCTTTATGTCGCATGAAAGCACTCTCGGACTGCTCTGTCACCTGAACTGGGCGTACGCGGAGACATTTATCGGGAAAGAGTGCGCTTTCCAAGGGATGAAACTGGTGATCGTCAACGTTGATTGTATCAACCGTGCCACTGCTGAGACTTTCATGAGTTGCGCTGCCGTGAAAGACAAGACTGGCAAGGGGAACGACAGCAGAGACCGGCAAAATGAGGTTATAGTGCCACTGACAGATTGCATCCACTCGATCAACCTCCGCGAGTTGAGCACTCTCGGCAAAGATGCAAAAGCGGCAGAGTTGTCTCTAACGGTGGACGATACCGCAAGGCTAGTGGAAGCCGTGGCAGAGCGACTAGCCCTCGTCCACTCCATTCCGATGGCTACGAAAGAGCTAAAGAAGAAAACCCCAGCAGGCTTCCTTATCACCGTGACACCACCGCCAAGGCGCCACATGCTCTTCAAAAAAGGCGAAGCAGCTCATGAATCAGGGGGTTTACTCAGCGTGGTGAAGAGAAACAAGCGAGTTGCGAAGGAGAAGTGGGTAAATGTCAACATTCAAGATCAAGAGCAATTCAAGTTTCCAGTCATCGATGGATTGCGCGGTGTGAGCATTGGTCAGACACACTTTCGAAAAAAATGCGCGCGCCATGCAGTGCAGTACACGCGCTGTCGATGCGTTCTGCCCATTACTTCAACTCCAGCGCACATTGAGGCACTAACGCTGGCTTTGACACCAGTTTATATTCGATCAAGTGCATCTGTGGAGTCTAACGGTGAAGCACGAAACAGCAACCCAGAACACCAAGCATAGCGCCGTCCTCTCTCTATGCACAAGCTCGTCTAAGATCGTCTATCCCAGGAAGCAGAAAATTGGATCAAAAAGCGCATTCAGCTGTCTTCGCTTTGAGAACTCAGCTCAGCGTCTTTGTTTGAGTTTGACGAGACGGGACTCACTGGCATGAAGTAGCGGTTGATGGCGTCCTGGAAGCGCTTCCCGTACAGCCCAGGCTCAATGATCGTCGGCGAGGATTGTCCAGCGATCATGCCGACGGACTTGCTGACACTCTCCACGCGCTTGATCAAATCAAACTGACGATAATAGTCGATGATCCCGACCGTCATCTCCGTGCTTGCTACGTTTTCCTGCTCGCCGAGTCCCACCACCATCGAATAGTCGACAATGTTGATCGAGTTGAGAAACTTGGCGTCGTTTTTCACCGCTTTCACAATGTGGTTGTGACCCTCTGTGAGCACACCCAGCGGGTGACCCTGCGAGTATTCAAGTAAGTTCCCGTCCAAAAGCACACGCGAGGAGTGGTCCTTCCTTTTCTCGTCGGACTGCTTGATGTATCGGTTTCTCGAGCTCCCTTTCAGGTCGTAGGTGCGAACGATCTGCTTGTGGGTGAACACATTCTCCATGACGGAGATGTAGTGAACTGTCTTCTGACCGGTCTCCTTCTTGGTGATCATCGTTTGGTACAGCCCGACAGTCTTGGAGATCACGCTCTCGGTACCTTCAAAGTACACCTTGGACATGTACTTGAAGTAGCCCGGCAGCACCTCCAGGAAACTCTATGCGAATCAAGATCAAGGAAAAGAGATACAAAAAATACGAGTTAGTTGCCTTCGCAAGGTGGTACCACCAGACGCAGGTACAACCATCAACAAACCTGCAGCTCTGTGGACGAGATGTGCTTGATCACAAAGCGATCGTCGAGGGTTCGATAGAAAGACGCCCCCGATTTGCCTCCGTTGGCGTCCCAGTTCTGCACGTGGGCAACGGAAAAGAGAAAATTGTCGAGCGAGCCGTAAAAAAGTTCCCGAAGCACTTCAAACTGCAAGAAGACAAGCAGAGCAGACTGTGAGTAAGAAAGATCTATGACAAGAGTGAAGCAAAGACAACACAGACACATACCTGAAGAGGGTAATACGCGATGGTCGAGAACTCCCACGGCGAGTTCTGAGCGCTCGTCGAGTTCCCGTTTGAAAGTAGCGAGGCGTGCAGTGGTCGTTCGCTGATCGAGTACTTGAAGGGGGTGTTCAGCGACGTCTCGAGCGCTGCGCGAGACCAGTTGGTTTGCACAGGAGACAGAGTCGAGTGCTGCTGATTGAGACTTGGGGCAACCGACGCTGCCACTTCCTTGTGCACACACAGTTTCCACGAATCAAGCTGCTCGTCATACAGATCCGAAGAGAGCGCATACGCCACGCAGGTGATCGGCTCCGAATTGTTTACGAGCACGACGTGGTCTCCTGAGCGATACGGCAGGCTCGGATGACCAGCGAGAAGTGCTTCAGGGAGATCCACGTGGAAATCGCTGCCAGGAGAGTTCCGACCAAGCACTCTGTACAGATCCCACAGCGCAGTCCGCCAGCTCGATTGAGATGGTTGCTAGTAAGCCACACAAGCCAAGCATACAAATAAAAGCGTTACATCCTTGCAGAGGTCAAGAGGTCACGGCAAACAGCACAAGCATATCCAGATAATTTCACAAGCACAGCACTTACATCTTTTTGGTCGCCGTTTCTCAGACTTGAGCGCTCGAAGGACTGACCCGAAGGCGTCTTCCTTCCGCTCTCAAAGCTCGTGAAAGATGATGCAGCAGACGACACGATCGAGCTCTCGGGTGAAAGATCCGACCCGTTGATGCTCATCGCGTCGCTGGATCCGCGCTTCGAGCGCTCCTTGCCATCCCAGTAGAAATCCGACGAGTCGCCTCTTGAGATTGCGCTCGGCGCCAGCGATGAGTACTCTCCATCATCACGATTCCGCGGAGATGAGATCGGAGACAAAACGGTCGGCGTGCTGAACGAAAAACCCGCGAGCGTGAACGAGCTGCTTGCCATCGCTGCCGTCGCCTCTTTCGACAGGTTCTTCTTGATCAGTTTGCGGAGCTTGAGCATGCGGTCGATCCATCGGCACACCAACAGGTACAGCGACCGTTGCGCGGTGTCGCATTCGGCAAGGCTGTTTGCCGCGTTCGTCTCCAGTTTCTCAATCCGGTGCAGGAACACGAGCTGGTCGCACTGGATGAGCTTCTTGAGACAGACCACTTCGAGCACGATCTGGGCTTGGAGACCATCGTCGCACTTCTCGAACGCTTCCACCGCCTGCTTGATGCCCTGCACTTTCTCCGTGAACAGCTTGATCAGCGAGTCCAACAGTTGCTTCATGTCGAGCAGGCGCTTCAGCACCACTTGCTTCACAGCAAGTTGGTCCTCGCTCTTGATCGCTATGCTTTCATCGAAACTGAACCCGCGTTTCTTTCGCTGGTCGTTAATATCGAGGCGAAGCGGGATCTTCGACGCGAAATCAAAGCGCGCGACCCAGTCGCCAACGTTGAAGAACAGCACGTGAGACCTGGTTGAAGAGTGCGGACATGAGCCGTCTGACGCTGGTGGGAGGCTCGGATCAGTCCCGCCCGATCGGCTGCTCACATGATGCTCTTCCTCCATAAACATGATCTCCAGGAATCGAGCGAACGAGTACTTGTAGATGTACTTTTCCAGCGGGATGAATGGCGTCACCATGCCGTTGCACTCGCGACACCAGCGCCAGAACACGATCGCAGGGTAGCTTTCGCGCTCGGCTGCGGTTGTACCATTGTTTCCCATGCCTTCAAGCTGCGGGGGTGGGTCGTAGATGCCAGTCAGCATCGCCATCACGTTGATCTCACGTCCAAGCAACTTCGTCATCAGTGCTGGCCGATTGGCATTCTCGCTCGGCGACAATTCTGCTTCTTCTTGGTCTCCGTTTTGATTGAGCGACTTCGAAATCGGCAGTCGGCTTTCAAATGGAAGGTCTTCGTATGAAATCGTGATTGTGCCGGTGCGGCAACTGAACGTCTGGACGTGGTCAGCCATCGGGTAGTTGCACTTTGGGCTCTGCGAAAAGAAACATTGACAGACCGCTGGGTTAGTATTGTGGGCACGACGAACACAAGTATGGAGTTCCAGCCAAATTGCAGGCATACCTGGCACTTCATCATCAGCGCGTTCATCTCTTGGCTCAAAAAGTTGCCAAACGAGACATCCTCGTTCGAGTACGCCTGAATCCCAAAGTACTTGAACCCAGCGCACAGGTGGTACTTGATTTTAGTACTCGACTGCTCGCGAACGCGGAGCGTGCAAGTCGTGTACCACGTCGTGCTCTCTCCGATCGAATGTCCAGTGTGCTTTAATGCGTCACTTCCAGTTGTGAATGCGTTGCAGTTCAAGTCCAGATCCGAGAGAACGTGCGCTTCGAGAAGCAGGCGGTACGTCATCGACAACACGGACCGTGTCAGGGTCTTCAGGATGCGGAGTTTGGCTTTCGAGGGCCCTGTGAGTAGCACCGTGCAGCCATTCAGCGGGTCGCATCCGTCCAAGTACAGGTACGTCTCTGTCTTTGACCGCGTATGCCCAGCAGGCGACGGGAGCGCCGCTGTCACCATTCTGCTTTCCATCCCAGTCCCAGTCATATTTGCTCCACCTACTCCGGGTTTTTCTAAGTGGTGCTCGTCATCGTCTGGTACTGTTGGCATCGTCTTGACCAGGAACGACCGACACGTGCCCACGACTTCTTCGGACTTTGACTTGTCGACGTGGTCCACTGACGTCAGCAGCGCTGCTCCCGTGTGTCGACTAATGCGCTCGAGGATTTCAAACTTGACGTTGAGCACGATCCCCACGCGGCGCGCTCTAAGCAACTCTTGCGCGTGACGAGACACTGTACGCTCGACAAAGATCACGTCCGGCTCGAGCGCCGTGATTTTATCCACGAGAATGCTCATGTAGCTCTTCTCCTGCTCCAACAGCGTGTCAAGCGAGTTAAGGCGACCCGCGCCAGCCGATCGGTCATAGCTGATGCCACATGCAAAGAGCAGGATCCGCGGGTTCGAGATCTGTCGCGCCATTTGCTTGTGGCTCAGATGTTTACGACAGAGCGTGCCAGCGATCCACTTGAAGTAGAACTTGTTCTCCTTCGCGACGTTCTTCTGAACCGTGTCGACGGTTGCGATGCTCTTCACTTTCACGAGACTCGCGTAGTTAAAGCCGTTCTCTGCGCGGAAGCTCATACTGAAGAGCAAGTGGCCCGCAACCACGAACGCGATATCTTCCAACGACATCGCCAACCGCTTGAGATCGATATCACTGTCTCCGTTTGCTTCTCCACTTTGCTGCTGTTTTTGAAGATCCTTTGCCGCGTCCTGGACGATCTGCGCGATGCCACTGCGAATCTGGTCATGCGCGTCTTGCTGTGATATCAGCAGAAATAACAGTACAATGCCAGCGTTAGTAAACTATAGAACGAGATTCGAATGCACACACCACCACACCACACCAACAGCTTACTTACCATATACTTCCCGAGTCCAATTTCTCGCTGGGTCTGCACGTCAGTCTTGAGACGGTAGGACATCGGCGGCTCTGCTGAAAAGGAAACACGTGGTGCTGGTGACGAAGTAGCTGATGATGCTGCGTCGTCCGCATTCCCCCATTGGCCTGTTCCAGCCCATTCAAGCTTCAGCTGCTTGAGGTCGCTCTCCAGGAGCCCACCGCTTTCAATCGCGCCGAGCAGCTCAGCGCTGGCTCGTCTGCGGCGCGGCAAGTGCGGCTGTGCGCGTGGCCGGAACGAATTCTGCGTCAATTTGCCGTCGAGATCGTCCACTTCCATCGACTCGGACGACTGGATCGTGAAGAGCTGCGGCGGGGCTCTGAGTTGGCGGCAATCGTTCATTTCGACAGCGTCGGGCGACGGCGGCGAGTCCAGGAACGAGTTGTTCGTCACGAAACTCGATTCAGTCGAGTCCATGGACGCCAGCGAAGCTAATGTGGTACCACCAAGACCACCATTCGCGGTCGTCGTGGGGATGCAGAGCAGCGGCGAGACCGTGTCTTCGTTTGGACTGCGATGGTCCGTCGGTCCTCCTCCTCCCATTGCGAGCCCGAGACTGCTCCCGCGACTGAGTGAGGTGCGGCGCTGCGCGTTCCCCAGAATCCGCTTCCGCTCGGCCTCCTCTTCGACAAAGCGCGAGCAGAACTTGCAGATGCGGATCTGTCCCGTGTGGCCGTGCGCGGCGCCGTCGATGAACTGGTCGCTGCACTCGAAGCAGAAGATCTGGCCGCACAGGCGGCAATGGTGGCGCCTGCGGAAGAACGAGAACGCCACGCCGCAGTCATAACAGACCTAGATACGCGTAATTACATCAACAAAAGGTAGATAAGAGACAAAGAATATAGTGCAAAGCTTGACGATGACATAGATAGAAAGGACGCACTTTGCAGAGGTGGTCGGGCATCCAGTACTGCTGGTTCCCAGTCGAATGCGGCGGCGCAGGGAGGTTGCGCGCAGCAGGCTCTGTACAGCAACAAGTGCACACGATTAATCAGCACATGATAAAGACGATACCACTACACATGGCTGCGTTTTGGTGGACATAAACAAACAAACGGACCCACGTGGCTACTCGGTCTCTCGCTCATGGGGGGCTGGAGCTCCTTCTACGAACAGCACAATGGCCAGGAAACGCACAGCAGCAGTGTAAGCACATAGCACCATCATAACTAACCATAGTCGTTATGAGCAGCGCACATTCCAATCGTACCTGGAACGTCGAGGACTCCATGAACCCGGGCATCGGGAAGGTCGTGAGGCTGCAAAAAACAGACAGACAGATACACAAACCAGTATCAGCTCCGAATTACGCTCGCAATATATATGAACGCGCACGTACCGCGACGGGTCCAGGTCGAGTCGCTGGTGGCGCTGCGCCATCGACTGCGTCTGGCGCGCGGGCGACGCCATGACAGGCAGGCAATGGAGTGCAGCTATGCAGGCAGGCGAGCGAAAGCTGCTCTGCTTGTGAGCTTCTTTTCTTTTTCTTCTCTTCCGTTGCGCTCGCCGCCCAATAGGATACGCTCTCAGGGTTTAACGTACAGCATTTGGCTCGGGTTTGCTGTATTAAAAGCACACACCGTTCAAACATTCAACTTGGGCTCAGAATCAGATTTGAAAGACCGCTTGATACGAACAAGAACAGTTTGCTGACATAGAAAACACTTTGTTATACCAACGTTTGGTCTACGCGCAACATAATCGCTTTTATGTTGTTGAAATGGCAGAACATAATGCCGATCTGACGCACAAGCAACATAAAAATAATCAAGCAACATGAGTGTGCTTTCAGGTCGTCCGCGTTTTGCCCTGTTGTGAGAAAAAGAGTGAGAGCGCTCGCTCGCTTCATGCCCAGAGCGTGAGCTACTCTCTCTCTCGCTCTCTCTCTCTCTCTCTCTCTCTCTCTCTCTCTGCATCGCCGCGTTGCTCCTGTTATTCACTGACTTGACGTCGTGCAGCAAGATGAGCAAGGTGCGTGATCCCTCTCTTCTCTTTTCTCTGCCATCTCCCTCTATTGCGTCCTCCGTAAGCGCCAATGAAGGCGCGAGGATACTTTTTTTCCGCTGTTAAACTGATTCACTGATGGCTCACAATGACTTGTTCTCTGCTTGGAATACATGGATACACACGCATGACGCGTCTCAATGCGAATAGGACGCGCTGATGACGGTGGTCACGCGCGAGATGGAGCGCATCGCGAAGAACGGCGAGAACTGGCAGGAGCGCATGGCGGCGCTCGGCGCGATCCAGCGCGCATTCGAGACGCTCGACGACGTCTCGGCGGTCACGTCCGAGGTGTGGAAGATCCTCAAGCCGCTGCGGACTGTGGTGCTGGACCTGCGCTCGCAGATCGTGAAGGAAGTGTGCGGCCTGCTGCTCGTGATCTCGAAGGCCACGCGCGACGCGATGGTGCCGTTCCTGCGCGAGATCCTCCCGACGCTCGTGGAAGTGCGCGGCGGCGGCAACAAAGTGTGCGGCAACTACTGCAACGAGTGCGTCGAGGCGCTGATTGCGAACACGGTGGTGAAAGGCCCGACGCTGCGGTACTTTGTCGACACGCTGCTCGAGAGCAAGAACAAGCTCATCCGCCTGTCGTGCATCACGGCGCTCAAGCTCACGCTCATGAACTGGAGCGCCATGCTCGACAAGAACGACGTGCAGCAGCTGGAGAAGGGGCTCAAGAACGCTTTGTACGACGCGTCGTCGTCCTGCCGCAGCCAGTCGCACGAGTTCTTCATCCTCTTCCAGCAGAAATTCCCAAAGCGAGCGGCGCTGCTCATGACGATGGTCGACTACAAAGTGCAGAAGCGACTCGAGTCGATCATGGCGACTGACACCTCCGTGAGCAGAGCCAGCGGCTCCATATCCGGCAGCGTGGACGACAACGGACCGCCTACGATTGAGCCAACGATCTCGGGGTTCAACTTTGACGTCGGCGATCGCGTGTGCATTCCAGACAAAGAGCTCTTTGGGTTTGTTCGGTTCATCGGCGAGATCGACGGCACGAAAGGCGTTTGGGTCGGCGTCGAGCTGGACGAGCCCTACGGGAAGAACGACGGCAGCGCGAAGGGCAAGTACTATTTCCGATGCAAACCAAAGCACGGTGTGTTTGCGCGTCCGCACCAGATCTTCCTGACCATCTCAGGCGCGAAGCTCCTGGAGCAGCAGGAGAGCCTCGGCGCGAGTGTGCTGGGCGAGAGCTTTGGCGTGCAGGACAGCCCGAACGATGAGCTCGTCATGCGCGCTCTCAACGAAGAGCTCAATGACGTCAGTCTGGAAGCAGAGTCACCGACGCCAGCTGCGTCGCCCCTGCTCGACTCGACGGATCACAGCGACGAGCCATCGGCACTGAGCATCGTGCTCATGAAGGCGTCAGTGGCGCACCGACGGTACATCGACCGGCTGCTGCAGTACGCCCGCTCGGAGCTGGAAGAGCACCAGCGATTCGAGAACTACGCCGCGACCGCGAGCTCGGCCGACGCCGTGCAGTACCTGCAGCAGCTCCAGAACTGCGCGCAGGACAAGATCGTGCTCTCGGACATGTTCATCCAGGAGATGATCCAGGCGCAGCAGGCCGCACGAGAGTCTTGAGTGTTGGAAGTTTCTCTGTGTGTGTGTTTTGATCGAATTGGAAGATTGGAATTTTTTTTTTGGCTCGGCATGCATGCCCATCGCATCGCATTGCTTGTTGCCCAGTGCTTGGGTTGGTAGCTTTTGGAAATTGGTTCACAATTGATTTGGTTTTGTCGTGTGAGATCGTCATCATCGTCCTGGTTGTCTTGAAGTTGTCGTGACGTGGGCCACATCAGTAACATAATGTTGGCGTGAACCACACAATTTTAGACAGTTAGAACATAAAACAATTAACCGGTAGACTCCATTGCCGTCAGCACAACAAAACACAAAAAAAGCTGGCAAGGTCGCAATGGGCTACGGCAAGTACTGCTTCGATGTGGACGCGTTCGCGGCGGACGAGTTCTCCGTGGCGGCGTTCCTGGAGGAGTGCCGCACGCGTAACCCGATGGAGACGATCCACCAAGACCTGCGCGACTTCCAGACCTCGCTCGAGAACCAGGTACAGTAGGCGGCGTCACTGTATCTCCGCACAAGCAAGCGCACTCAAAAGACACTGACCGCTCCATCTATCGCTCCCTTTGTTTGTATGCACGTGTGTGCTGCTGCCCTCTGTGCAGCTAGTCGCGATCATCAATGAGGACTACGCCGAGTTCCTACAGCTCTCGTCCAAGCTGAAGGGCGTGGACGAAGCGGTCTCGTCGGTGCGGCTGCCGATTCTCGCGATCTTGAAGCGCGTCGATCTCGTGCAGCTCACCATCGTAAGCCGTCTGTTTGTGCATTCGGCTGTCATTGCCTCCTGCTGTTGGGGCGCGCTCACTCACTCCTTGCGTCGTATATTTGTGTGTACAGAGCCAGCTTCAGTCCAAGATCCATTCGCAGTTGAAGACGTTTGAGGATCTGCGCAAGAGCGAGAAGGACCTGCAACTGAGCATCAGGTATCTATCGTTCACACTGCGTGTCGTGAAGCAGAGTCTATCCGTGTGACTGACGTATTATTTGCTGTGTATGTGCTTTCGCCGTATGAAGGATATCGGAAAAGCTGCTCCTGCTGGAAGAGCTGCTGGAGATTGCCAGCCCTGATGACGATGGTGAGGATGATAGTAACAGAGACCTAGAGCAACGACCAGTCAGCGACTCGGAGGACGGAGAGGACGACGGCGGGTTCGACAACTTTGACGAAATCAAGCGCTTCACGACGAGCGATAGCAGCGCGGCGGAGATCTGTGCGCGCCTGGAGCGAGCGACTCTGAACCTCGTTCAGCTCGAACTGGAGTTCTACGAAGGTGTTGATATCCCGACCATCCAAGTACGATACGAAACACGCTTATCTAGTATACTTCACATTCTTATTCGCTGGACTGATTGACAATGTGATGCTTTCTGTAGAGAGAAGAGAAGCGTCTCGCTGTGATCGAAGAGACGCTGCTGCGCCGCCTGGAGACCGAGTTTGCGACGGAAATCTTCCCCGACACGTTCTACAACCGCGACCACGCGATCAGCGCCTCGACGCTCAGCTACTTGCTGCGGTCGTACGTGCTTTTGCAGAAGAGCGACATCCCAGAGGAAATGATCGGCAGATTGCTGGTTTTGCCGTTCGCAGAGGAAAATGTGACGCGCGGCAAGCTCGACGGCCGAGTGCGCGGCTCCTGCGAAGGGCTCCAGCAGATCTACGACTCGATTCTCGACTTCATCGCGAACAAATTTCAAGACATCCTCGCACTTCCAATTTGCCAGGGCGAGAGCAAATGCTCGGTCGACATTCTCGGGAACGCGATCTGGAAACCGTTGTACAACATCCTCGCGACGAAGCACAGCATCATCTTCCAAGCTGCCGATCCGGACCGATTCCATCGGAGCTATACGCAGAGTATGAGGTTTCTCGCGAGCATGGAGGAGACTTTCTGCGTGAACGAGACCATGAAGATGCGCCTCCGCTCGCACGAGAGCGTCGTGGAGTTCAAGGAGAAGTGGAATATGGACGTGTACTTCCAGTTGCGATTCTCTCAGCTCTCGTCGTCTCTTGAGAAAGCTTTTGGTGTGAAACGCGAGGAGCAGAACCCGGATCTGTCGCTGAGTGGCGTGCACTTTTTGTTTGAGAACTCGAAAGTGCTGTGGACAGCGATGCGCGACTGCTGGGCTGCGCACGTGTTTCTCCAGCCGCTTGTGCCAAGTTTCAGCAAACTGTGCCTGCAACTGCTGTTGTTCTACATTGATGTCTGGAAAGCCCCGCTTGCAGACGCAGTGGAGCAGTTGAGGAGCGGGGCCAAGATCGATTTTAGCGCACTGCCGCTCTATTTCGTCGAGAACGATGAAGATTTGGTCTGCGCGGGGAGTGATTTCCATATTCTCCACGACAAGGTGAGCGGAATAGATAGTGGAAGTGGATGACGGGTGTCTGATACTAATGTCTTGTGTGCACTACTACGTGTCCATAGATTGTCACGGAGTTGTTCCCAATGGTGTCAAAGCACGTAGAGCCATTTGTAGAGGGCAACAGTGGTGACGATTTCGCGGCGGAGTACTTTGGAGAGGTTCGTTGCTTTAGCTGAGCTCACACACTCCCTAGTGTTTTGCTAAACTGGTCGGTTGTGTGTTTGTGTGAGTGTAGCCCTTGGCGTCGCTTGAAGAGATCGAAGTCTCCTGCTGGACTGCAGCATCGGTCATGGTTGCGGAGGAGTGCAAGAAGGTGCTTCCAGCGCTCAGGTACGACATGTATCTCTATCCTACTTTGCATCGGGCGTACTGGTTGTAGTAGCAGGCTAACGAATGCGTTGCATCATCATCTTGGGTTCAACATTTTCCTACAGGACGGTGAAGGGGCAGTACCAGATGACGAACAAGCCGCCTCCAACCGTGGCGTCTTCCTACGTGGCGAACATTATCAGGTTTGCTAGTCCCCGCTGTCCATTGCGCGCTTTTCGCATCCAGTCACTCATTGGTTTGTCCATGTTTTGTTTAATTCTAGCCCGCTTGGCGACTTTGTGGGCAAGTGGGGCGTGCATTTCACGGGGACGAACCGCCAGCAGCTGTTCCAGAGCATCCTGGACGACGTCTGCGAGCTCTACGGTTCGCTCTCGACGGAGCTGCTCAAGTCTGCGCAGGAGCTGGAGGAATCACTGAAGAGCCGAAAGCTGCAGCGCAACGTGCCGTCGACGCTGGTGACCGGAACTTCGGTCTCGGACACAGACAAGATGCGCATGCAGCTGCTTCTCGACCTCCAAGAGATGCAACGGTGCGTGCGTTGTGCTGTGACTTGGGTTCTTGACATTCGTACTATTGGCACCAACACTATTATTGTCTGTGCATGCTCTGCTATGGCAGCCAAGTGCTGGAGTTGAATTTTGATCTAGAGCTCTGTCCAGCATTCCAGCGAGCCCTCGCGAGTCTCTCCTAGTCGGCGTGAAGAAAAATGTGAGCCTGTTGCTGACTTCGCAGAATGGGTTCAAGCAGTTCAATAATTTTGATTGGCTGAAATTACCGCCATAAATGAAAATAATGCGTATGATTGGCTGAAAGTCGGTGGTGTTCAGGTGACTCGTTTTTTTTCATTTGCTTGTCAATCAGTTGCCATTCATCAAGACCAAACCGCCATTGACCGACGATGACGATGGCAGCGACGGGCAGTGCGCACTGGAGCGCGTCGCTCGTGTCCTGGGGCTTCTCGCTCGCGCTGGCGACGCTCTCGCTCTGGAAGCTGCACGACCTCACGACCGCCGCGGTGGCGCGCAAGACGCAGCGCAAGCCCGCGTACAAACACGGCTTCACGGGGCTAATCGGCAACACCCCGCTGCTCGAGCTCACGAGCTTGTCGAAGGCCACTGGATGCACGATCCTGGTACGCTATGTGATACACTGATCTGCCATGCTGTTGGTGCTACATGATTGCTGATTATGTGAGCTCTCTGTTCTATGTATTGCAGGCGAAAGCCGAGTTCCTCAACCCTGGCGGGAGCTCGAAAGACCGCGTCGCCAAGGGCATTGTCGATGACGCTGAGCGCCGGGGTCTGCTGCGCGAGGGCGGCACGATCGTCGAGGGCACGTCCGGAAGCACGGGCATCAGCTTGTCGCTCGTTGCGCGAGGTTGGTACTTTTCATCTTGTCTAGTAGGCTCCATGTCCAAAGTGTGGTGGTGTTCTCATTCGCATGTTTCGGTGTATCGATTGATTGTCTTGTGATTCTGTAGCTCGTGGGTACAACTGCATCATCGTGATGCCAGACGATCAGGCGAAGGAGAAAAGCCAGCTGCTCGAGCAGTTTGGCGCTCACGTCGAGTTTGTCAAGCCCGCGTCGATTGTGAACGCCAAGCATTACGTGAACGAAGCCAAGCGTCGTGCCAAGGCGATTGAAGGTGAGCTGGTTGCTCGCACGTTGGATACTGCACCATGGCTATGTGTGTTAACGACTAGCGCGCTGTTGTTGCTAGGCGGATTCTTTGCCAACCAGTTCGAAAACACCGCGAACTTTGAGACCCACTACTCGACGACCGGTCCAGAGATCTGGAGCCAGACGAACGGGAGCTTGGACGCGTTTGTCATGTCATCAGGTACAACTTGCGCATGCAAATGCTTCGTTGGGCTTCCTCTCAGATGCGCCATAGTGTGGTTCTGATTTGGTGGTGGTCGTCATGGTGGGAATCGCAAACTCTCTCTAAACTCATGTGTGTGTGTGTGTTCGCTTATTAGGAACGGGCGGAACGATTGCAGGTGTTTCTGCGTACTTGAAGGAGCAGGACCCGAGCGTCCAAGTGTTCCTCGCAGACCCACCAGGCTCGAGCTTGTACAACAAGGTACACGCTGAGCGATCATCGCAACGTATAATTGTGCTAGATGCACTTTGCTAACTAGCCATACGCGCGCGTGTGTGTGTGTTACTCCACCCTCTAGGTTCGCAGCAACGTCTGCTACACCCCACAGCAATCTGAGGCGAAGGTGCGCCGCCACCGATACGACACGATCGCTGAGGGCGTGGGCATCGACCGCCTGACCGAGAACTTTCTGTGCGCGAAGATCGACGACGCGTTCCTCGTGACGGACCAGGAGATCGTCGAGATGTCGCGCTTCCTGCTGCGCGAGGAAGGGCTCTTCGTGGGCAGCTCGAGCGCGCTCAACTGCGTCGCGGCGGTGCGCGCGGCGCGCAAGCTCGGCCCGGGTCACACGGTCGTCACGATCCTCTGCGACTCGGGCCAGCGCCACCTGACCAAGTTCTGGAATGAGGAGCACCTGCGCGACCACTGGCAGCTCCGCGCAACGGCGACGCACCTCGAATTCCTGGACGGATCTTCCGGCCAGCCCTAAAAAGAGTGCTGCTGTTGGGAGGATGCATTGATGGGCAGGACTGCTATCACCACCAACAGATAGAAGTAACTGGTGAGCGAGCGAGGGGACAACTAGCGTAACGGCTGAACGGACTGACACACACTCACGGTGGTGGTGAGTTGGCTGCAACGTGGGACTTTTCTATCTAATCCTTCGAAAAAATCCAAGAGCTCAACCATGAAAAAAGATCGTTTTTCCATGGAATCGAGGCTTTTGATTGGTGGGAATTTTGACGAGTTGCCATGCTTCATTGGATGTTAATTGAATGAGGACCAGTGATTGGTGGAAATGGGGAAGCGGCATCTTGTCCGCCTTTTCTTTGGACAAACACATCCATGGAAGGTCACAGGACCAGGGGGCAGAATGTTCCTGGCCATGCAACGAGCGGCTGGTGCCGCTGCCCACGAAGGACACGCAGCAGCAGCACAGGCGCGCTCGCTCGCTCGCTCACTCGCATCGCACCAGGACGACCTCTCTCTTGCTCTCTCAGTCCCCAAGTCTCCACCTCCAGGCCACATCCGCCTGCCAGCCAGCAGCAACCAGCGCAACCTCAAGCTTCCTCTTTCCTCTGCAACCCTTCAAGCATGAGCGCCATTGTGAATGAGCCCACCTCCATCATCGTGCCGTCCACGCCGACGCCTGGCGTCGCAGTGATCCCATCGTTCAATGCGACGATCAGTCCGAAGGTGTTCTCGGTTGAAGCGCGTCTGGACCTCTCGCTCGGTACGGGCTCTGTTGCAATGCAGTGCAATGGATTGGCATTGCTTCGCATGACGGGCTGTATCTCTAACTGGTTGTGCTCATATGTTCGTCTATTGCAGATGATCTAATCAAAGAGCGCAAGAAGGAGATCAAGAAGGAGAAGAAGCACGAGTCTGTGAAGAAAGAGACTTTGCAACTGCCGAACCAGAAGAAGGACTCGGCCACGAAGAAAGCGCAATCTGTGAAGCGCAATGCGCTCGTGAACAAGAACCGCGGCCTGCCAGCGCTCTCAGCGTCTTCAAACGCAAATGGCAGTGCCAGCAATGGCAACGGCGGCAACGCCAGCAAGAGCGCGAAGAAGAAGAAGAAGCCTGCTCCAAAGACGGTCGTGGGCAAGAAAACCGCCGCTGCGAACAAGCAGATTGCTGTTGCTATGCAGCAGCAACAGCAGAACAAGAACAAGCAGAACAAGAAGCCTGTTGCGAATGCGAATACGAAGAACGCTGGACGAAACAGCGCGAGTCCAAAGGCGGTAGCGCCGCAACAGCAGCAGCAAAAGAAGAAGCAGAAGCCTCAGCGAGTGCAAGTGATTCAACAGCAACAACAGCAGCAATCCAAGAAGAAGAAGAACGGGCAACAGCAGCAGCAACAACAGCAGCAACCGACAAAGTCCAACAAGGCACATGCGAATAAGAACAGCAAGGGCGGCTCTATCAAGACGCTGGCTGTCGTGACGAAGGAGCAGGCGCGCAAGGTGGTTCGCTCGAGCAACAGCAAAGCCGCGAACATCCGCATCACTATCAAGCAAGCGCCATCCGTCAGCATCAAAAACCAGAAGACCAACAAGACCAACAAGAAGACGCAACCGAAGAAGACCGCGATCATGAACGTGGTGCTGCCGGGCAAAGTGGCGCGCACCTTCAGCAATTCGCAGGCCGCGCGCGCGCAGAAAGTGGTCAGACGCGTGCAGACCCGTAAGCAGTCGTCGTCCTCCAAGAACGGCGCGTTCGTGGTGCGTAAGCCCTTCGTGTCGCGAAAGAACTAGGACCGGACTCTTTTTTTGTTTTCCTCTGCCCTCCAGGTCTACTTTTGAGTTTGTCGATATGCACAAAAAGCCAATCAATGATATGTAAATCTATAGAAACACACACACACACACACACACACACAGCATGGTTCAATGGTTCATCTTGAAATTGATTTTCAGGTTCTTGCCCTTGTGCGTCTATTGATTGCTGTTAGGAGCTCATCGTGAATGTCATCGCTGTGGTCGCTCCAATAGAAGCAACGGATCGACGTATCTGATGAGAATTTCCTTTTACGGTCGCTGCTGCAGTCGTCGGAGCACGGTGGCTCGTCCCAGGAGCTCGATCGTGTCTCCGAGCCCAGCGCCGACCTCCATGCCCGTCAAGTAGTAGCGAATCGGCATCAGGACCCTAGAGACACACACATACCACACAGAAGAGTTCAGGTCGGTTCAATTGGCTCGTGATAAAAGCCCACTCATCCATAGTATCAGAGACGACGGGAAACGCACTTTTTCAAGCCGAGCTTGCGGCTTTTCGCCACGGCCTTGATCGTCTTGGTGATCTCGTCCTGCATCAGGAAATAATGAAGAGTTTAGCAAAATAATCATTTTTTGTACCAGAAGTTCTAACATAAAGAGCACAGTTCGTACCGGGTTGAACTCGTCGTCAGTCAGCGCTTGCAGCTTCTCCGTCACTTCATTCACGATGTCATCTAGGTAGGAACCGTCAATAGTAGACTTGTTAGAGTTGGTGGTTCATAGCATACACTGCAGACCCCCCATATGCTGAAAGTCCCGCCAAACGCACCCGTGTCGTCACCAATGTACTTGGCCTTCACGTCCTGCGCCTCAGCAGACGAGAGGTCCGGGTCGATGAAGAACGGCACGCAGAGCGGGCCGAACTCGGGCAGAGCGCTCACGCGTTCCTATACAAAAAGTAAGCTCTGAAGGTCAAAAACCAAGCAATAGCCTAGTCAATACGACACAGTTGGTAGGGTACCGACCTTCATCAGGTCCATGGCCTTCCAGATGTACGCGACGCCGAACTTGGCGACCAGGTCTCCCACCGACAAGCCCGCGTCCTCCATGATGGACGACGAGATGAACGGCAACACTTCGTCGATCACGCCCTGCTTGCGGGCGTCCGAGATGGTCTCGTCTGCGAAGAGCGCGCGCACGTGGCGCGAGTTGATCCAGCGCAGGCGCTCGACGTTCACGACTGAGCCGGCCTTGTTGACGTTCTCCAGCGAGAACTACATACACAGAGGGAGAAAGAAACATTGACAGTCAGTTAGTTGCGCCCCATACCATACCCAGCCATACAAAGGGACGTACGTGCTGTTCGAGCTCCTTCATCTCAAAGATCTCCTGGTTGTTGCCGTTCGCTGGGTTCCATCCGAGCAGCGCCACAAAGTTCACTAGTCCGCTCGGCAAGTAGCCCTTGTCCTGTTTGTACATACAGAAAATGTCATCATCCAATCAACAATGGTTCACGACGACTGAGCCTTGAGCATAGCTACCAGCAATTATATAGCACACGCACCCGGAAGTCCTCGACCGCGACGTCGCCCTGGCGCTTCGAGAGCTTGGAGCGGTCCTCATTCAGCAGCAGCCCCAGGTGCGCGAACTGCGGGGCCTTGAAGCCCAGCGCCTTGTAGAGGATGACGTGCTTGGGGGTCGACGGCAGCCACTCCTCGCCGCGGATCACGTGCGAGATGCCCATCGCGTGGTCGTCGATCACGTTCGCCAGGTGGTACGTCGGGTACCCGTCGCTCTTCATGAGCACCTGGTCGTCGATGCCCGCGTGCTCGAACTGCACGTAGCCGCGCAGCAAGTCCTTCACGACGGTCTTGCCGTCCGGGATCTTGAGACGGATCGTGTGCGGCTCGCCACGGGTGACACGTGCGCTGATCTCCTCGGGGGCGAGTCCCAGACACGCGCGGTCGTACATCGTCGCTTCGCCATTGCGCGTCTGCGACGTGCGCAGGTTCGACAGCCGCTCGGACGTGCAGAAGCACCGGTACGCATGGCCGCACTGTGTGTAGTATACAAGCGTAAGGATAATGCGGTTCGTGTGTGCTATGAGTCAGATTGGCTGTGCGTAAATGGCATACCTCGACGAGCTTCTCGGCGTACTCGTGGTAGATTGGAAGGCGCTGCGACTGGATGTATGGACCGTGCGGACCGCCCTTCGTCGGACCTGAGGGACAAGAACAGCAGAATGCTTAGCATCATGAATTTGCAGAGAGTACACGAAGGTTGTGCAGGCTCACCTTCGTCTTCTTCAATGCCGCACCACTTGAGACTGTTAATGAGAGCTTCGAGTGATCCTTCCACTTGGCGCGTCTGTTTGTTAAGTGCAAAGCATCGTCAGTGTTCGCAGCCAGTCCCATAAACACACAGATACACATCCATCCACGCAGGCGCCAATAGCCACAAACACACCTTGTCCGTGTCTTCAATGCGCAAGAGGAACTGGCCGCCCGAGCTCTTGGCGAAGAGGTAATTGAAGAGCGCCGTGCGCAGCCCGCCGAGGTGCAGGTACCCCGTGGGGCTCGGCGCGTAGCGCACGCGCACCGGCGCCTCGCCGCTCACCTGAGCGTCACCGTCTGGAGCACTAGCAGCATTAGAAATAGAAGAAGAGATCGTACGCGTCTGTAATACGTGCGAGCGCTGCTGCTGGAGCCCTACGACGCCGCCGCCGCGCAGACGCCACATGCGCATCAATGCTGCCATTACTGTTCTGCTCAATTCCGTCAATGCGCAAAAGAGCCAAAGGCATAAATGACCGGCCCGGGGTCACACTGATGTACCGAATACTGCACCTACCATTAACAGTAAATCAAAACTCAATAAGAATGAATTGGAATTCTAAATCAATTTACCTATATGAATTTCAATTGATTCTAATTGAGTTTTGATTAAATGGTAAACACAATATTATGGTAGTTTCTTACAAACAGAAGTGAATAAGGACGGACCCAAAATACAAGATTGGGTCCGTCCTTGTTCACTTGCTGTTTGTATGGAACTAGGACAAAATTGGCGCCAGCCAATCAGCTATTTTCTTGATCTAAAATCTCGGTGATGCTTGGGAAGATCGCCATGATGGCGTCCTTGATGCACACGTCCGCGCTTGCGTCGTCCACGACCTCCTGCAGGGAGTCCATGAGGAACGCACGCAGCACCGTATCACGGGGCAACGCTCCTTCGTCACTGTCACTGTCACTGTCATCACTGCTGCTGTTGCTATTGCTGCTATTGCTGCTATCAGCCGACGTGGCGCTGCGCAGCGCAGCGAGCAGCTCCGTGAGGCTAAGCGGCGCGTTCACGTCCTGCGACACGATGCGCTGCATCGTGGGGAAGAGCGCGCGCGAGATCGCCTTCTTCCTGATGTAGAAGATGACGTGGTCGAGGTCCACGAGTCCACGTGCGAGGCAGCCGTACTCGAGGTTCGGCGCCGTGCAGTCCTCGCCGTCGTAGCCGCGCATCTGGATGTACGACGAGTACTCCTCCGGCGTTGGGAAGAGCCCGTCCTCGCCGCTGATGATGCGTGAGAGCACTGCAAGCGCGTGCTGTTGCTCGGTTTTCGACACGTACTCTGGCTGGTACCTCGTCTCGCCCTTACTGCGATGCGCGTGTGAGATGTTGACACCGCCCAGGATCGGACTCACCGTGTCCACCGTGTTGTTGATCATGCGCAGCAGCGCCGCCTCGCGTCGCCACAGGATCGTCCAGGACGCGTCCTCCGGGATTTTGGTCACCACGTTCGACTTGCGCAGCAGCTTGGCCAGGTCCAGTCGGTCGTTCGCAAAGTCCACGGGGTCAGACGAGAGGTCGAACCGCTGGCCGTACGGACTCAGCGTGATGTCCGCGTCCTCATCAGTCAGGAAGAACGGCGTCTCGCGCGCCAGTTGCGTCAAGAGCTCGCTCTTGTAGCCGGGCTTCTCGTCACCCACGACTGAGTACCCATAGGCGATCGCAGCCATGTCGTACGCGCCGATGGCCGTCATGTAGAACCCGTGGGTCTTTGCCTTGGCCGCTTTCAGGTCCGAGAAGATGTTGACCGGCACGTAGTCCATGATCGAGCTCGAGAGGCTGTGCGTCGCGACAAACTTGTCATCGTTGAGCTCCTTGCGCGAGAACGCGGTCGAGCCGGCAAAGTTGTGGCGCAGACTGAGCGTGTGGCCCACTTCGTGCATCACGATGTCTGTGAAGTGGTCGCCGATGATCTCCTCTGAGACGTACGTCTGGCTGCCAGTGACCATGCCGAGCAGCATGCGGTCGGCTCGGTGGTGCGGGTGCTGGCCGAGTCCGCACTGGTGCAGGTGGTCGTAGCTCGTCGACGAAGCTCGATTACCACGGAGTGTAGACTTCTTGGGTGAAGGTGGTGGGTCGACCGGTGAGTGTTGGTCAAAGTCCGACATCACTTCGTTGAAGAAGCCGTACTCAAAGATGATGTCGCTGTGCAGGATCTCACCTGAGCGCGGGTCGATCACTGACGGCCCGAGCGCGTACGTCTGATCCGAGATCATGACTGAGATGCTGTTGTACCGGAGGTCCCCCAAACGGTAGTCCGCGGGCCAGTCCTCGTCGTCCGGCACCACGGCTCGAAGCGCGTCCTTGAACCCGATCGCCTCGAACGCCGGCTTCCACGCGTCCACACCGGCAACAAACGCTTTCCGCCAGCGCTTTGGCACTGACGGGTCGATGTAGTACGTGATCGGCTCTTTGGTTTTCTTGGTCCTTGGATCGATCTGGAGGCGTCGTCGGTTCAGCACGATGATCTGTGGGTCGATGTAGTGGAAGCCGTCGTCATCAGTGGTATCGGAACTTACGTTCTTTACTGCTGATGACGCGGAAGCATTCGCATTGCTCTCGGCGCCATACAAAGTGTACCGAGTGCTGAAATACCCCACGCGGTCGTCGGCGATCCGCTGGTCCATGACCGTCTCGGGGAGCAGCCCAATCGCGTACGAGATGACCGCGATGCCGTTGTTGAGCTCGTATTCGACGCGCAGGACCGAGTTGCGCGAGAACGACTTGGTGCCGCCCGGAAGGATCGTGTACAGCGCCGACGACAGCGCATCCGAGACGAAGAAACCGCTCGAGAGGAAGATGTCGGACTGGATGTAGTACGCGTCCTCGGTCTCGAGGTCGATCGGGACTTTCATGTAGTACCCCGGCCACTGGCTGGTGTCGAACATGTCCTTGAGGTCGTCGTTGTTGCTGTCGAGCCGTGTGCGGTGGTTCTCCGGCACAAAGAGCAGCACGTCACCCTCAAGAGATAGTTCAAAGTGGAACACGTAGTCTTGCGTGTCGAGCATCACGCTGCCGCGCTCGAGCCCGGAATGCGGCGGACCCGAGTGCTTGTCGATCGTCGGGTACACCATGAACGACTTGTTCCAGTGTTTCTTCGAGATGATAAACTGCGAGGCGCCGTCTTTTGCGAACGCGACACTGAAGAACGACAACGGGTTGGAGATGTCCAAGAAAGACGACGCACCGGTGGTATTGGCACCAGCGCTATCGCCTTCGTTCAGCGAAGTCGTCTCAGCAGTAGTGGTGGTTCCAGTGGTAGCAGTGTCACCTTCCCTATTGTACTGGTAAGCGACTCCAATGCCCACGGCGACAGCACCGAGCAGCGCGAAGATGATGCTGAGCATCTTCAGTCGCTTCGAGGCACGAGATGCTGAGAGTGCACGCACCGAGCGGGTGACGGTAGCGCCATTCTCATCCGGTCCAGGTGGCGCAACAGCAATATCTGAAGTCCCATGCTCGTCTTCAACTGGGGGGATATCAATCTGGTGGCTATCGTCGTCTTGCATCATGGCTGGAAGAGACGCGAAGAGCTACGAACTGGAACTTGCTCTTGTGCATGCACTGGTGAGAAAGAAACCCACCCGAGGCAGCGAGGGGAAGGAGGCAGGGAGGAAGGGAAGAAGAGTGCGCGCTCCAGAGCAAATTGCTAGCTGAACCACCAAGGAGAAGAAAACGAAGAGAAAGAGAGAGAGAGAGAGAGAGAATAGATCCTGAGCCGTCACCTTCAGGTGTAACCACCAGGGTACGTACAGTCAACTGAAACGGACGCAATTCGTTTTCAAAAGACGCGATACAGACCTTCACTCATCGGACACTGTTCCTTGAATGGTAAGATCAGATTTGCTATAACGGCTGGTGTTGGTCCTTGAAGCACTTGACGTGGGCTGCGACGACTGCATCCACATCAACGCTGCTGATGTCCTCGCTGCTGCCGCCGGCTCCTGGCGTGTTGTCGTCACGGATGTGGGGCTTCAGCTGCGCCAAGAAGGCTTTGCGAGTCTGGTTCAAGCGCTGCGCCAGCTCCGCCTTCGCCTTTTTCGCGTCAGCTGGTAGCGCATCGCCTTGCTTCTGTTGCTGTTGTTGTTGAAGCATCGAGGAGATCCACTTGCGGAGCTGGAGGTCCACGCGATGCACCACGTCCTTGTGCGTCCGCAGCTGGTCTTGAGTCTGCATTGTGATAGTTGTCAACAGAGGAACTGGTCAGTTATGCAGCACAACAATACTGGGTATCTGGGTATACTGCATGCAGCAAGCAATGCTCACTCTCATAAGCTTGTCCTTGTCATTGAGCACAGCAAGTTTCCTCTTCTCTTGCAGGATCTGCGTCGCATTCCGCACCAATTGCGATATTTTTACAGACACGACAATGGCGTCCTGAGTGTCTTCCAGCGACAGAGTGATCATGTTGCGCTCGAAAGGGTGCTGCTTCCTGTCGGGGGCTTCAAACGCATTCGCCATCCGCTCGAAAACTGCATCGGGAACACGGGCAGCTCCTGTGCGCACTGCATTCCTGTTTCGGCATAGCTCCAGCGGTGTGTTTGCGTGTAGAATCCCAAAACCACAGTCGACTACAGCATCCTCGGTCAGTCCAGTATCACTTTTGTCTGATCGAATGTATGGCGAGTCAATAAATAACACAAAACCATACCTTCGGTGGCGAGATGCGCAAAACGTTTGCGAAGACTCCGGTACTGGAAGTTGTCGTCCACAAGCAGCACCAAGCGCTGTTTGTTCCCACCTAGTTTCTGCACCTGAGCCTGTAATGTCCGCCACGTCCGCACGCGCTCCGCCATCTCTCGCTGGCATCGCTTCCACGCGACGGGGTCGAACTCGTCCGCCTTGGCATCTGCACCAGCCTCCGCGCGGAAGAGCTCGTCAAAAGAAAGTCGCTGCAGGCCCCAGTTGTTCGCAGCGACTTTGTGCTCAACGCTACGCGCCAGCGTGGTCTTCCCAGCGCCGGGCAGTCCGCACACAAGGAGCAGCACGGCTTCCGCTCCGACGTCCATTTTTCAATCCACAAACCCAAAAATGATACGAGTCGAATCAAATGATATGTTAGTAGCCACACCTATATATTAGATTTTGTATGTGGCTTATAAAACCTCGCTTGTCGCATTCCTGTTTCGCTCTTACTCTTCTTCAGTCGAGCATCTTCCTTTTGGCAATCCGATCGTTGGCCCGCCGCTCATGCTCGTGAAGCACGAGGTGTTAATGTTCGTGACCGTGGCGCGCGCCGGCTCGAGCACGACGTAGACGGCCTTCCAGAAGCGGTCCCAGTCGCCCGACATGGCCCAGGGCGTGAAGTGGAAGCTCAAGTCGTTGAGCTGCTTGGCGCGCACGCCCATGCCGTCCGGTCCGCAGTTCTCCCACGGGATGCCGAGCGACCCCAGGTGGTGCTCCCAGTAGCCCTTGCCGAGCGACATGGCCGTGGCGCCGAGCGTGCCACCTGACGCGCCGCTGTTGCACGCGACCATGACGTTGCGCACGCACGAGAGCTGGCCCACGAGCGCGAACTTGACAAAGTCGATCGCGCGCGTGCTCGGGAGCACGACCCCCGAGTCGATCCAGTTGACCGCGCCGGACCAGTCGAGCAGCGTCACGGTCCACTCGGTCCACTCGCTCTGCGCCGCGCTCTTGACCGTGTACCAACCCGACTCGAAGCTGCTCCAGGACTCGGCCGGGTCCGCCATGAACTTGACTTTGCACTGGAACGGCCGCGAGTCCATGTTGCGGAACTGGCTGTAGACGACCTCGCCCGTGAGGAACCAGTCGGTCACGCCGACGAACTCCTGGCGCGCGTTGAAGCACCGCGTGCCGTTCGGACTCGAGTGCAGCGAGTCGAAGCTGTTGCCGTTGCAGTAGGACGAGTAGTTGAATCGCTGCTGCTGCTGGAGCTGCTGGCTGGAGACGGCAGATGCGAGCAGTGCGACGATAGCAATGCTGATGCACGCGCGCATGGAGAAGAAGATATCGCTCATACTCACTGCTGCTGCTTGAGTGTGAACTGCTGGTTCTCTTTCGGTGTGATGCTCGCGAGGCAGCAATTTGAAGAATGAGCGAAGCGAGAGAGATCAATGGCCACCCACCAGAGCACCCGTCTCTGCAATGCAAGGTCCTGAGAGTGGTGATCAGGAGGATGATGCTGATGGATTATTGCGATTGAAATCAATCCACTTTGCAGTGTGGAGGTGCTGCACTTTCTCACGCAGAATCAGACGAGTAAGGTCTTGTTTGGTCTTTTGGAGGGAATGGCTGGTGATGAAAGGTCATCCCACAGTGCGCGAGACGCACGTACCCATGATGCAAGCAAGGAGTACGCGCGGTATTGCTGTCATCTACGTAGGCGGGAGTTTTGCTTGACTGGAACTGGAACTGGAAGGGAAAGAATTGAAAGTGGATCCATGTTGCAGCTGAGCTGTCTCCCTGCGTCGTAATGACACTCACTCGCTCGCGCCAATCAACCCGCAATTTTACGAAAGTGCCGAGAAAGCGCCACTCAGACTTGCAATGGATCCATCCACTGCTCTTCACTCGATCCTCCACGGCGCTCCCTCCGATATTTGCGGCAGCATCGTTTTCTACTTGCAGCGGATTGCCTGAGGAAGAAAGCGCGTAGCCTTGCCAGTCGTGCTGATGCCCTCATTCGGGGAAACAGGATCGCTGGTCCAGCGAGCGTCTGAGCTTCGTGACCTTCGGGCGAAGGGGCGTCGCCAACTTTCATTCTCGCAGGTTGGCAGGGTAAGTTGTCTGCCCCCATTCAGCTGCACACGTTCGCGTCTTCTCCTGAGCTGAGGGCCTTTTACAAGCGCTATCCCAAGCGCCAACGCCGCATAAAATGCGTTGCACCACAATTCGAATACGATCATGTCGCCAGTCTGCCATTTCCAGTTAATCCTGCGCGGTCTTTGGGACGCGTAGGCTTCTTGACTGTCGAATAAATACTCAGGCGGTGGCGATGCTGAGACTGGACTGGTCCGGCTTTTGGCGACTCATCTTTGCTTGGCTTTGTCCGCTCTTGAGCAGAAGAACGCGATCGCTTCCCGTCCGCAGGATGCCGCCGATGGACTGACGGCTTGCTCTCACTCTGGATTGTTGATTTACTTGATAAAGCGCTTGATGGCTCTCTGATCGCCTTCATCTTCGTTCGCTTGTGCTGCTGCTGCTGTTGAGTCGGTGCTGCGCTCTCGCTGATACCACACGTGACCTCAGCCATCTCTTCATCAATCTATGCGATCCACACAAAGCCAGATGGGACACATCACCACACATGTCAGCGAAAGAACACGCAAAGCAATCAAATAACGCGTACACGGCAGGATGCATAGACAAGCCCGCAAGCTACGATCACTCACGCTTTCGCTCTGGAGGCGCTTCTGGAGCAGCACAATCTTCCTCTCGATCCTGCGCAGCTCGCGCTGCTGCGCGCGGCGCGTCTTCCACCTGGCGAACCGCTCTGGCGTGTCGTGGACGACGCGCTGCAGCGCGAGCGTGGCGGTGGGCAAGAGCACGTTGAACACGAGGCAGAGGCAGCCGAAGAGCGCGAGGATCTCCTTCGCGAGCCCCCAGACCGACGCGCTGAGCGCCATGCTGTGTGTGCTCTTGTTTTTTGGCGCGAACTGCAAACAGCTCAAAAAGGTCAAGCAAATTTCGTTTTCGACAGATTTATGACTTCGACAAAAAAAGTGCGCTAATGAAGCAAAAACCTAAATTTCAACTTAAAATTTTCATTTTTCACGTTCGGGTAGCCCTAACCGCCATGAACGAAAAACGTAGTCGCTTTTGAGCGCTCATCAGCGTTGTGGTCGTCAAATACGAGCGGTACGGTGGTGCGTGCACAGCGACAACGACGACGGCAGTGACGATGATAACGAAGAAAATCAAGCAGCAGTCGTTGGTGTCGCCGCCGATTCGGCCTCGTGCGCGAACGAGCTGGATGCCTGGCGGAACTGGGCTGCAAGGGCAATCTTGTCGCCACCTCGTCCACGTTCGTCAGTATCTCGCCGATCTCATCGGGCCAGGAAATACCACGCGTCAAACTACCGACGACTGCGCGGACGTCGCAGCGTACACGTATTTCTTGCAGCTGCGTGCGAGCGGGCCGTTGCTCAACGAGCGAGCGCATCTGCATCTCCGGCATGCTCGGCAACTGCAGCAACACAACAATGTGATATCACAGCCATCTCTCGACACATTTTCGTACTTGTTTTGGATTTGCGGTAGACTTTCCACTTAATGCACAACAACATGCGCGTTTTCCTTCCTTCTGGGCGAGCTTACCATTTACGCTGCTGTCAGTGTCGTGATGCCCTGCTGGTGGTAGCCGCCTTGGAACGCCGGAGGCAGCTCGATGCTCGCGCCGAGGCTCTCCAGGATGTGCTCGAGCCGGCCGACAATGTGGTCGAACGCCGGGCGGTCCTCCGCGTTGGACCTCCAGCACTCCGTTATCAGCTCCACGTACTCGGGGTCCACGCCCTCGGGGATCGGCGGACGGATGCCCGAGTGGATCGTCTGGTTGTAAAACTTGATCGGCGCCATGCCGATGAATGGGTTTTGGTTCTCTTCCGCGATCATTTCCCACATCACCACCGCGAAACTAAATTTCACGCAAGAACAGAATCGCACATCCGTTAGCATCATCATAAATGGCAATATGAATAAAGCATGAACACAAAGGCATACCTCCAGTTGTCGGCCTTGAAGGTGTAGCCCAGGTCTTCATCCAGCAACACTTCAGGTGCGACCCTATTTCCGTTTCCATGTTGTACACCACAATTTCGAAACGTTAGTGTCAACGGATACACAAAGTGCAACAGCGTGAGCGCGAAAACGCACCATCCAGTCGTGCCGCACTGAGTGAACGCTGTGTCGTTGTCGAGAACTTTGCTGATGCCAAAATCCGCCACTTTCACGCGCCAGTCGTCATCGACCAAGAAATTGTGGGACTGCGGATGGGAGAGACCACACGGTTACAGAAACATCACAAGAAGGTCGGTGTTAGCTCGAGCAACCTCCGATGAAAGAGTCTGAGAATTTGATTCTTTACCTTAATGTCGCGGTGAATGATGCGCTTCGAGTGGAGGTACTGAATGCCTCGTGCTGCGTCCAGCATCATTCGCACTTTGAACTGAGGGCGACAAAGATTAAAAAGAGAGCCAAGTCAGATAAATGGCGTTGAGCAACATGGACTCAGCTTCAAGATATTTTTCTTACCTTCCACGGAATTGTTTCAAAGTTGTTGCTGTGGATGACTTCGTACAAACTACACACCATTGAAAGCCACATATCATGTTAGCACCAAACACGCTCAAGGTCCAATAAAAGCCACATTAATAGCATCCCGCTCGTACCTCTTTCTCGAGCAGTACTCGGTCAGTATCAGCAGCTTCGGGTTCGTGCATGCTCCGATAAACAACACAATGTTCGGGTGCTTGAGCTTTCGCAGCATGGCAACTTCTTGTGTGTAATCGCCCAAGATCTTGTCAGTGAGGCGGACGTAGCGAAACGATTTCACAGCAACCTACACAAAATTGTCATAGAAAGACGCGATGAGCGAGTTGAATCAATAGCAACCTCAAAACCCCCATGATGGTTTGCTTTTTCTTACCTCCGCAGCGCCATTTCGACTCATCCACACACCGCGATACACGGTCGCGCACTTTCCGCAGCCGAGTTCGTTCTCCTTGCCTCCCAGTATGCGAATGCTCTCGTACGGGATCTCCAGATACTGGTTCTGTGATTCAAGGACGCGCGCTTGCTCCTCTAGTGTCGAAACTTCTTGATCTTCCGCCGCCAATGCAGTAGAAATGGTTGTGACAGAGAGAGGTGGCATTTCGGGCTCTTTCTCGACTGTTGTTGGTGCCGCAACAACCGGTGCCTGCTCTGCTCTGTTATTCCGAGCATTCGCGGCCGCGATGATGTCTAGTAACGGAGGCACTGGACGCATATCTCGACTCGCTTTACGGCGAATCAGATAGTTCGTGACAGAGAGGATCTTCTGTAATTCTGCTTCGCGGGCTTCCACGCCTCGCTGGACTTCGTGTCGTCGTTCAGCAGAAAGACTCACCGCAGCAGTTCCAGAGTTAATCTGTAGCACAAGTACCATCCACAACACACAAATGTTTAGCTTCGCATGGTACAGACACAGGATCCATCGAGGTAAATAAATGTGGTCGTACCTGGTCGTAGAGCTTTGCCAGAACCGAGTTCTCGCCATAATCCTTGTCGTCGACGTGGATTTTGTCACCGTGGCCGAGTCCAATGTCGTTCCGAAGCGCAGCATTGTCGTCTTCCAGCATAATCGCCTTTGAGTTCTGTCGTGCTTCTATTCATCCATTCATTCATGCACGCAAGTTCAGTTCAGTTTTCGCATCCATATCCATGTCGTATTTAGGAACAAACCCAGGCAAGCAAAGCAGCACCACATACCATTTTTAAACTCATCCATCTGGCGAATCCACACGATCCGCTGGCGGCCCTCAGGAATGCCGATATTCGCTGCGATCTCTTTCCGCAGCAAAGCGACATTCGCGTCGAACGGCACTTCGAGACACACTGGCGGCTGGGAGTCGCCTGATGCTTGGATGCAGACCACACGAAGCAGCATGCAGTCGTTGTCCACCGAGCGCCGCACGCGGTCTCGGATCGATTCTTCCGAGATCTCAGACAGACTGCTCGCAAAGAAATGCACCTGGGAAAACAAACAAAAGACAAATTCAATCAGTCATTTTCATATTCAGATTGAACTAAAGTCTTTCGCAATACTACGTAGTAGTAGCACCTTGTGGAAATACGTACGTGGTGTGGGAACACTCGGGAGATCTCCGTGCTGAGGACGTGTGCTGTGAGCGCGCGCTGGATCTTCGAGCTCGACGAGTTGAACGAATCGCGAGAATTCGAGCTCGGCGGGGCGTCGTGGTAGGGGCTCGACAACGGCGTGTTCCACAAATCCGCTTCGTCATCGGAGTTGAACCCGCTCGAGCCGAATTCACTGCCTTGCCACGTCACCAACACATACTTTGACACCAGTCGGTCGGTGCCGCGATGGAGAGGAAGGTCCACGCGGAGGTAAATGTACATCGTGCTGCCTTCTTGCAGCACGGACGTGATGCCACCAATGCCCTTCAGCGCATACAGACCGCTCTAAACATGGAGACAACAATCATATGCTTGTAAGAATGCAATCGACACTGCGTGATAATACAGAGAGCGAGGCGAGCTGTCACGTACCATGCCCTTTTCGATGACAACGAGCTTCTGCTTGGATTTTTCGTTCTCCAGCGTCTCGTAGCCGCAGACGACCCAGTTGAACGGCGCGCGATCAGATCGAATGTCTTGAACCGTCTGTGCAACTTCCGCTGCGAATTCGATTTCGTTTGAGATGTTTCGTCGCGACGAGCAGCGCGGTCGTCGGTGCGATGGCTGCCGCAGCACGCTCCCCTCACTGAACAAAGCGCAGAAAATATACACAGCCCCACACGTCAATAACGCTCGTGCCCTATGGATGTGTGCTTCGGATCTTTCCAAATCGCTTACATGAGCTCCTCAGGATCCTGCAACGTCACGTGGGTGATCGCTCCCAAGTGTTTCTGAGCAAACAAGCAGCCAATAAAGAAGACGAAGTCGGTAATTAGATCACAGCCGCCCACGTCACACAACAACAACAACAACAACAAAAGATCTCGCACTCGTACCCGTATCACGTGGTTGAACTCGGTGTATTTCGTGCGCAGGTAGATCGGCAGGCTGCGTCCTTTCCAGCAGAACGACACAAAGCTCGGTGGAAACGTGTTGTCGTCATCGAAATCGACCCGTACCAGTCCGTAGCACAGCGAGTTCGGCGCGAAGAGCTCGGGCGGCCACTTGGACTGGTCCGAGAGGTTGTCGTTCCCCGTCGCAATCGGCTTCATCGTGTTCCTGCTCTCGCGAGGATCCTACACATGCCGCACATAACAATAAAAAAAGAAGATCCAGCCATAAATTAGCGAAAGGGTACACAACCGCGCGAGTACACACATGGTGACGCTCCAGTATCCGCACTAGTATCCGTAAGCAACACGAGCAAATCCAAAACAGCAGGAATGTACGAACCGCAAATGCGAGGATCACCCACGTCGGCGCGCTGTTCGCCTTGATGTTCTCGAGCACATCGTCCACCTGGTTGAAACAGAGATCCTGCGCCTTGACCGTCCGCACGAACGTGTGCGGGATCTGCGTCGTGTCCATATCGAACAGCTGATCAGCGCGAAGTCAAGACGGGCGCGTCGTGGGCGGGGGCATGCACCGCGTAGTGCGTGGAATCCTGGGATCTGCAACAAAACACGCTCGTGACGCGGGCGAGAGAAGTGAGCCACTGGAGAAATCCAACCAGATAGATACATCCACACACACTCACTCACCTGCGCTGGGCGGACTGGACTGGCTGACCGCCGGACGGACGGATTCGCGTGGGTGTGACCTATAAATCAGGCGCCGCCGGGCACTTTGCTCGCGCTTCGGCTTCGGGCAGTCGGGCCGCTTGCTCTCGCTTGCTGCGCTCTTCGCCGCTTTGTCCGTTCGCGTTCTCGCTTGCCGCTGCGAAAAACCCTCTGGGACCATCACTCCGGCGCTTTTCGTGCTGTCGGATGGAGCGATCTTACTGGCTGAAATAAATCATGCGACAGTCTGCGAGTGGTGGAAATTAAAAAAAGAAATAGAAAATGGAGATCAACTTGACACTGTGCCTCTTCCAGCAACAGTTTGAGCTGTTGGAAGAATGTGTCGTCAGTCAAATCTGGAGTGAGTGAACGAATGGGTGCATTTCTACGTTTTCCGAGGATGGCGGCGCTGTCACGGCTCTAATATGGAGCGATGTGTAACAACAGCAGTGCTGTGTGTATATATGTACGCCAGCTGCAAGAAGTCTGAACAGCAGCTAACTACGGTACGTCGTAACTCTCTGGCTTTCTTTCGATCTGCTTGATCGTCGAGACGCTCGCATCTTTGTATCAACAACTTCATCACCTTCTGAATCGTTTCGCTCAGATCGATGATGCATATCCTAAATGGCTGCAGCCCGCTATAACACTAAGAAGGCCACACCAAAGCAATCCGCATGCGCGTGTCCAATGAAAGAACGAAAGCGCTTTGCTGCTGTCGTAGCTTGCTGGACCTTTCTGCGCTTGAGTTAAGCGCTGTTTGTAACCCAGGTTCATCCCTCTCTTCTTCACCAAGCAGCAGCTGCACTCGCAAAGCCACATCATCACGAATGAGAAAACAAGCACTCATCTGGACGCTTGTGTGAAAAGTCAGGTGCTCGTACGATTGCTTGTGCTTGTGCTGCTTGACTGAGCGAGAACTTCCGAATCGTCAATGTCCGACTGCGTAGCACCACCGACGGCACCACCGATATGCTGGGCTGAATTCAAAGCGATCAGGTTCGCGACGCCATGCACCTTTGGACATAAATGCTCGACAATGTCCATTTTCGCTCATTCAGTAGCCCATTTTGCTGCTATCGACACGAGGGAAAAGAAGCACGTCAATGCCCGCAGGCGAAAGCACAGACACGAGAACCAACAGGGAACGTGGGAATGCATAACGCGTCTCCAAGGTGTACACAAATGCGCATCTCGGGTGGCAGCAAACGCATAGCTTCTTTCTCACGATGCACTTGAGCAAGCGGCAGGAACCAACCACAACTAACAGAAGAAAACAAAGCATCATCACAGCCACGCTATCACAGCCACCAACAAGCACCGCCACGAGGATAAATTGAGTATATATGGATGTTCGTACGTATAAGCGACCACTTGTGTGCTTGCCACCACCACGCATGTAGCCACAACCTCGCTCCCGCCGCGTAACTTAGGTGTAGTAGAGCTCCAGACCCATGCCGTCGTGGATCTCGTAGTCCTCCAGTGTGATGTGGTCCTTGTAGATCGTGTACCACTTCTGGATGCGGATCTTCTCGGGGCGCGTGCCGACCTGCGCGGCCACGAGCTTCTTCAGGTCGCCGACCGTGTCGTCCTCGTTGCACTTGACGCGGATCTTCTTGCCCAGGCGGTCGTTCAGGATCACTTCGATCATCTTTGGCGCTTGCTCGCTTTTTGCCTTTTGGCTTTTTGCCTTTTGGCTTTTTGCCTTTTGGCTTGTTGAATCCTCTCCTAGTGACAACCAGTTTCCCTCATGTAATTTGTCCATAGGGTTAGTTTAGGTTGTGCCACACTATTTTAGGAGTTTGTCAAACTTTTTTGATTTCCGCGCACGCGCCAGAGTTGAACAAGAAGAAAGACCAGGAAATGAAATGATGGAGGAGCGGATATGGCAGTTCCTGCTGGATGAAGTCGCGCTCGATTTCTGCTTTGAGGTGCGGCTCACGAGACGTATTTAGCGTCGCAGGTAGATGTAGCTGCTTGTGATAAGCTCTATCTGGCTTCTTTTTGATTATGCGGTGATTTGAGTGACGCTAGATGCACCAGCAAGTCAAGGTCGACGGCATGGCTTTGGACGAGCTCTATGACGTGACGCCGATCGAACGAAGCGGTGCGTGAATATGTTGCATCCGCGGTCGGTAAGCACATTATCTACGTGTTTGCGACTTCCTGGTATCTAACGGTTTTTTGTATTGGATTGCTCAGAGAGCTCACCAGCGGTCGAGTCGCAAAGCCTCGACGTCATGTGCTCGCGCTGCAAGCGACTGGTATGTTGAGTCGCTATCATTTACGAATAAGAACTCGTCCAGTGTATGTACCTCCATCGTATGCCGCTCACTTTTGTCACGTGTGTTGCAGGTTCATGCGTCACGATATGCTCCTCATTTAGAGAAGTGCATGATTGGCAATCGCCGCCAAGCAGCAGCGAATGGCCACCGCCCAGCCCAGTCGCCAGCAGACCGCGATGCACAAGCTTAACAACGGAGCTGCAAAGGTCCCAGACACCGATACTCGGTGATACAGATTGATGTGGTGCTGTATTGTACATTGCAGGTAACTATGTACATGGTACGCGTACGTGTAGCTCGAGCCTCACTCAGTATTCGTGAGAGACAGGAGGCAGGCAGCTGGCTAAAAGGTCGGTAAATCCTGATCAGAAAACAAATCGTCGTCAAACTCGGAAAGCGGCTTTTGAGACGATTCAATCGCACTATGCTCACCCTCGCACTCCCACTGCGCGTCTTGGTCGTCCTCCGTCGTCTCGTGAACTAACTCGTCTTCGTATCCAGCGTCAGCGTCAACAGCGGCAGTTTCATCGGCTGCGTACTCGGCTTCGCCCTCTACTTGAGCTTCTTCTCCCTCCGCTTCTCCACCTTCGACGCAGTACTCTCCGTCAGGCTCGAATGGCGTGTCCACTTCGAACGGCCAGCCCTCAGGCGGTGTCCACGCGCTCTCTCCAGTCTCGTGGTTGAACCAGAAGTAGTGGTTCGTGTTCGGGTCAAATCCTTTCTCCCAGTCACCAAACATCTCGGCTTCTTCGTCGTCAGCGTCTTCAGCTTCGGACAGCGGATTCTCTTCCTCCGGTTGATCAGCTGGGATTTCGGCATCAGCAGCGTCGAAGTCCTGGTTCTCGGGGTCGTCTTGTGTGGGTTCTGCAAAAAGCTCTTCGTCTTCGTGGGATCCAAATTCGTCGTCAGCAAGATCATCATGAACGGCTGCTGTTGCTTCATAGGTGTCATCTGCTACAACCTCCTGGGACTCTTCAGTGTGCTCGTGCTGCTCCTCTTCTTCTTCCTGGAAAATGTCATCTGCGGTGCCATCAGCAGCAATTTCCGCACCACCAGTATCAGCATCCAGTTCATTCAGCGCAGATGATTCAGTTGTTAGCCACGCGTCATCAGATTCGTCATCGACTGCTGCTGTCTCAGATGAAACAAAAACGTTCGCCGGTGTGTCTTTGTGAAGCTCTTGCTCAGCTTGGTCAGCATCACCAATTGTTGCGTCCACCGCATCATCTTCGGCGAACAAGTCAGAGGCGTCTTCGTGCTGCTCTGCTGCAATGTGTTTGACACTTCCAGTAGTTGCGTTCACCGCCTCAGTGTCGGAGAACGTGTGAGAGGTGTCTTCGTAGCTCTGGATGTCTTCGGTTATATCTGTCGTGACAAAGTACGTTGCTGTCTTCGGAGAATATGCTGAAACTTGGACTGGCGAAAGTGAAGGTGATACAAATTTCTGCTCATCAGCGTCCAAGAAATCCAATGCCGGTGCAGCGCTGAAGGTGTCACCACTTGCGATCGGATCGTCGTCAAACATGGATTTGTTGTTGGAGAGAAAGTCAAACTCGTCGTCTTCGTTGTCATCCTTGTGTGGTGATCCCTCAGTGCTTTCGAAAGCATTTGTTGGCAGCTCGACTGGTTCAGCAACGGTCTCAACCTCCTGGCTTTCCTTGGATAGTGGAAGGCTCCTCCTCTCTGGTACTTCGTCTTCGGTATCAACGCTTGAGACAATCAGTCGAGTGGTCAAGCTGGGAGTTGAAGTCGTCGGTTGTTCAAGTACTGGCGGTGAAGTCGCTCGAATTTCGATAGAAGCTTCAGCCACCGAGTCGTCGCGTTGCATCGTTTCCTTGCGCTGTTCCCCGTCGTCGCCACTATCTGCATCCTGAGTGTTCAAAATCGCTCGCAGATCATTCATGCGCAGCGCTTTACAGAACAAGCGAATCGCAGTGGACCCCGGAGCGTGCACTTCGAGCTTCTCCAGAAGCTGACGCATGCTTTTCTTCACGACACCCAGTCTCTCGAACGCCTGCGTGCACTCGGCTCCTCTCGCGTGATGTTCTTTGTAGTCTCGGATTTTGGCGTACAGCGCATGACTCTCGCGCTCGTCCAAGATATCTAGTGCTTCAAGACTTCCACGGTACTCTTTGAGCTTCTTGGTGTCGCTCAGCTCTTTCTTGCTCATGCTCAGCAGCACATTCAGCGCCGTCAATGCAGTGGAGAACTCCTCTTCAGCGTGGTTGAGAAAGTCCGTGACAGCCAGATCTTGAAGAAAGCTGCTCTCTTTGGTGGTGGTGCCAGTACCACTGACAGTCTTCGAATCCGGTTTTGGTGGCGATGGCAAGACCGAGAAAACCAGTGGCTTGACATTAGGGGAGGGCTGGAAGCGTGGACTGGTGCTTTCAGTGGTACCTCGTTGTTGCTGTTGACTCGCCGCTTTCTCAACGCTGCTGCTCTTTGTTGGACTCCCATTGCTTCGAAGTGGTTCGATGCGGAATGCAACAACCTCCTGGTTTCCTCTCCCTGGTGAACGCGCGATCGGGCTTGGAGCGGACGGCAGATCATTGTTCTGTGCTGGGAGAGTCTGCGAGTTACCTCCGTCTTTACCGCCATTGGTGGTGACAGCGATTGATTTGGTTCGCTGGAGTCCAGACGAGCCCAATCCTTTCGAGCCATTGGTGCTGGGCCGCCGCTGCGCTTTCTCCTGCGCAAGCAGTAATCGCTCGGCGACGCTCATGTTGGTATCAAAAGTGGGTCGCGACTTGCGCTTTTGCTCTTGAGCGAGCAGGTTTTTGTCGACTGGCTGGTGTTTCGGCGCACTCAACTCGCTCGCCCGTCGCTGCTGCATCTTCACGACTTTTGGGTCGGCTGGGGGCGTTTTCTTCTTCGGGGGCTTTTTTGCACTAGGCGGCGGCAATGGCGGTCCAAACGAGTACACGGACGTCTTGACTTTCGGCGGGGACGGGATCGCTTTCTCACGCGATCGATACCCAACAGCTCGACTGCGAAGCTCGTCTTTCTGCAGCTGCTGCTTCTTGTTCAGCGGTTTTCGAGGGTGGCGCGCGTCCGAATCATCGTCGTTGCTACCGCCACCGCCCCATTGGTCGTCGTCATCTCCGCCGTTGTTGTAGCTGCTGGATCTGTACTTGGGCTGGACCTCGACATCCTGGAAGCAGTCCAGAATCTCGCAAGTCTGTGTGATCCAGAGCGCTTTGAAATCCGGAAACATGTCGTTTGTATCGAAAAGCGCTTTCCCGTGCGCTGGTATCCCTCCTGCTGCGGCTGTCTTGTCGGTTCCCAGTCCCTGAAGCGCCATAGTTTTCTTCTTCTCCTTGGAGTGCAGACTCGCGCACGGAACGGAGCCAAGCGAGAGCAGCATTGGCATGAGGTTGAGAATGTAGACAATGTTCTTGCGTTTCTGGCGCTCGTCTGTCTTCACAATCGGATTGCCGTCCAGGTCCAAGTGCGTGAGCATCTTGTTCAGCGAGAGCAGTCGAAGTGCGGGGCTGTTGGAGATGAAGTTATTCGACACTTTGAGCACTTGGAGCTGCACGAGGTGCTCGATGTTCTTCACAGACTTCATCGCGTTGTGGTCGACGTTGAGCGCCTTGAGGTCGAACGCTTTGCCGAGCCCCTGAATCGATCGCAGGCGGTTGTGCGCGAGATTGAGCACCTGGAGCTTTGGGAATGCGCTGAAATCGTCATCTGCGAGCTTGGTGAGCCTGTTGTTCGACAAATCCAGAATTGTGGCGCATGGGAATCGACACTACACGGCATCAAACCAAAGAAACAAGAGCGATGAGTACGTCACAACGTTAGCGCAATATACGGCAGAGCAGCAGGTACCTCTTTGAGCAGCTCGAGGCTTGCGAGTCCATTCTCCGAGAGGATGAGCGCGATGAGGTTGCGAAATGGGATCTCGTTTGGGAAGTCCTTGAGCGGCAAGCCGCGTTTGAACTCGGTGTGGATCACTTTTGCGACGGACCGCGGCTTCCCGTCTTTCATGATGTCCGAGACGATCGACTCGACTCGCTCTTCGCTGTCGTCTTGGTCGTCGTTGTTGCTGCTCTGGGGCTCAGCGTTATCATCGTCGTTTACACCGAGAGAGATTGGCAAACTAGCGTGGGTGATTTGACGGCGAGCAGCAGCACTATCCGTGGAATCATCGCGATAGATCAGTGACGACAGATCCTTGTCTTTGCTGCTTGATGACACGTTATCTGCGTTGTCAGCAGCAGTTGCACCTGAGAACAGTGGTACACCATGGCCATCTTCGCCGTCGGAGAGCTCGGTGATTTCGCTTGCAAACGTACCCGAGTCCATGCGCCGATGGTGGCCTGAGTTTTTCGACATAGATCCCGAGTTGAGAGACTGCCTCGAGGACGACGAGACGCTTCCAGTGGAGTTGACATCGTGTCTACTCCCACCACCAGACTTTGTCGTTGGCTCGTCATCCTTCTCATTGTCGTTGAGAGCCAAATCGTCACCTGCTCCCATTCCTCCTCCAAGCCCATTGCTTCCTGAATCTTCTTCTTCGCCTTCGTCGTCTGTGAAAATGTCTTCGTCTCGCCATCGAGGCGAGTCGGAGATGACCGAGTTTGCAACTAAGGACTGCGGGGTGGCTTTCTTTTTCTCGAGGTCCTCGACGGTGCTTCGCTGTGCTGCTACTTGAGAAGTAGCAACTGTGGCTGATGGGGTTACTGTTGCTGCTGATTGACGAGGGGTGTCGAGAGTGTCGATATACTGCGAGAACGAGGACGATGACGAGTAAACGCTCATTCGATCAGGTGAATTGGGGGCTCGCGCTGGATTTCCACTTGGCGTTGCTGTCTCGATTGGAGTTGTTGCTGAGGAAGCCTGCGCTTTGGGAGGAGGAGAGTACTCAGTTGTTGGGTTCTCTTGCGATTCACGAGAGGAAGCTGAGACGCTGTATCCGCTGATCGAGACCGATCCTCTTGATTCAGGGCTAGACGAAAATGGTGATGCCAGCGTTTGCGGAAGCGGCAACGGCGGAGGCGGGGATGCTGGAGGTTTGAAATCGGCTTTCAGCTTTGCGTACACGCTGCCTCCGCCTTGATCTGAAGAACCACTGCTGCTGGAGACTGGTGATTGCTGTTGCTGTTGTTGTTGTTGCTGTGAAGGTATTGGCGGAATTTTCAGTGGAGGGGGAGGAGGCGACATCGCCACGGCTAGCTTCGCATTTGCAATAGACGCATTTGACCCCACGACCGAGATCCGCTGCGCTCCATGTTGCGATGCTGACGATGACGAAGAAGAGTTTGAGGATACCTGGATGTTTGGCGCGTCCAGTTTCTGCGGGAGTTGCTGGGACTGGGAGCGATGCACCGCTGCTGCTGCTGCGTCTGCCGCCAGTCGTCCGTCAGAACTATGCGAGAGCTCAGCAGTGTACTCGCTCTTCGCCTTGGCGAGTTGGCTCGGATACCCTGACGGCCCCAGCGTTGCGTGACGGACTTGCACGAGCGCTTCCCAGGGCGGACAGGCAGCTTTCTTGGAAGGGGACGACGAGCATTTCGCGAGCAGCAGGTTCTCGAGACTCATCGCGCTCTTCTGAACGCTGCTGTCGACGCTCGACTGGCTGGTGTGCTGCTGCACGAGCAGTTTGACTTCTTTCTTGTTGGGCTCTGTGCCGGTCAACAGCTTCAGGACCGCCTTGAACTCTTCTTCGTCAATGCCGCCCGTGCTGTTCCGGTCGATCTGCGCCAGCGCCGCGCGGATCTCGACGCGCTTGTCCTCGCGCTTGAGGATCTCCGTGTACTGCCCGAGCTCCTGAAGCACGGACGCAGAGATCTCGTTGCCCTTCATGTTGACCTGGGTCACGTATCGCGTGTACTCAGGCACGGACGGGATGATGGGCAATCGCGTCTTCGGATCAGTCTTCAACGGAGTCTTGGCAGCGATGATCTGCAGTCGAAGCACCTCCAGCAGAGCTTTCGCTCCCTACAATCAATCAATCAACAGGCAAAGAGCATCATCAATAGGCTAACAATGGGGAAGTGTGCGTACAGGAAGACAAGAGCCACTTACATCGTCTGTGATGCGGTTGTCGCGAAGATCGAGCGTTGAGATCATGGGCATCTCCACGAGCGTCTCGGCGAGCGCGATGAGCTGCGGATCCGTGATGTCCTCCTGTCGGAAATCGGCCGAGTGGAGCTCTTTTTGGCACGAAATCGCCTTGTAAACGCTCTGATATCGAGGACACGACACAGTCAATCAGCTGGTGGAGAATTCAGGCTACGAGACCCACACACAAGGCGTGCAGTAAGCGTGGACTACTCTCCTCACCTTTTCCAGACATGACGGCGTTTCCACATGCCTCCGCTCCGCGTTCCTGGCATACGCATCTCGAAACCTGTCCAAGCGTTGTCAGCAGTTTGAAGACATTGGCGCGGAGAATCGACTAGGAAGAGATCCAAACTCAATGCGTACTTTTTGATGTCCTGCAGCGCTGGCGACCGTAGCTCCTGAATCTTCTTGCGCTTCTGGAAGATGCCGCTCAGCATCGTCTTCTTCGTGGACGAGGACGCCGGCCTTATCAGCGACGCACTTCGAGCCTCAACGTCCAAATCAATCTCTTCTTTCTCTTTGATGGCGAGGCTTCTCTATCTCAATCGCAAGAGCGAGTGCTGACTGAGTGAACGAAGAACGCAGTTGGGAAATGGTTTCGAAACGATGCGGCGGTGGTCGGTGGGTATTCGTGATGGGAGATAACGGCATTGTGCTTGGAGAGGGCTGGAATAAATAGACTGACTCAAGGACTGACTGACAGAATGCTGTGCGGGTGGGTCTCTATCGTGTAGCTGCGCAGCAACGATCAGCATCATAGAGCAGAGCTCCCCATAGACAATAATACAATGCCCGAGTACCTAGGCGTCGAAGCCGCTGCTCGTGAAGCCCCAGGAACGCTGCTCGCGCACGCGCAGTCAAGACAAGCCGCCAAACAAGACGAGGTTGGCGAGAAAGAAACCAATTTCCAGCTCAAACAAGTGTAAGCGTCTACACACCAGCATAGCTCTACGTTGCTGAATGTCCATCTCACAGGGTCCTCTATAACCTTTGTCTGTCCAGGTACGTGCTTGGGTTCCGGCCATGCGGTCGCAATCTGGTGGATTTCCTGGACGAGTCGCTTGTGGTGTACCCGGCGGCGCACCACGTGGCCATTTTCAACACGGAGACGAACTCGATGGAGTTTCTCCACCACACGAAGGGCGTCAAGGCCGTGCAGTGCTTCCGCATTTCGCCCAACCGCGAGTTCATCGCGGTCGCCGAGATCCACTATAACAACGCGTCGTCTCCTCCTCAAGGACCAGCTGCTGCTGTCTCGTCACCAGTCAAGAGCACCCCGTCGACTTCGCTGGCGATCGCCTCTCACTTGCACGAGAAGCACCAGCAGCACGTACTCTGCATCTACAAGACAGCGTCACGCAGCCGCGTGCGCAGCATCCCGTTGCCGCACAACAGCAGCATCGTGTCGTGCAGCTTCTCGGCGTGCAACAAGTTCCTCGCGCTCCTGGAGGACGCGCCGACGCACAACGTGACGTACTGGAAAGTGAGCAACGCGAAGCTCCTCGCGTCCTGCAAGTGTCCGAGTCGCGGCGCGCGCATCCACATCAACCCGAACAACGCGAGCTACATCTCGGTCTCGGGGCCGATGGTGCTCAAGTACTGGATCTGGACCAACAGCGAGTTCAAGATCGGCAATTTTCTACCGCAGCTCCGCGAGCAGGAGCACTTTGTGGACCACGTGTGGGTGAAGGAGTACATGGTCGCGCTCTCGGAGAAAGGGCTGCTGCTCTGCTTCCGCTCGACCGCCGACTACGCGAGCGTCGACCTGGTGCACTCGTACCGGTGCCACCACCTCTCGTTCGTGCGCATGGAGTGCATCACAGCGCACGCCAAGGGCTTTGTGCTCGGAGGGTCTGCCGGGTTCTTCAGCATCTACGAAACCTCGGTACGTTGCATGCGCCATTCTGTACATTTGCCTCTTGCGAATAGCTCTTCATGTATGTGGATCTTAAATGACTGGTGGCTGAGAAAGGATGACCCGAAAGATCCATTCGCGCTCGTGCGCAACGTCTTGGTGGGCGACGTCGCGTTCGAGAGCATTGCGATCTCGCCGAGTGGCGAGGACATCGTCGTGTGCACAAAGAGCCAGGAGCTGCTCACGTTCGCGATGAGCTCGATCGACACGGTGCAAGAAGACCGCGTCGAGTACCGCAAGTTCACGCGCCATGTACGTACAAACACACTAGACATGACGACAGCACCGCTCTAGTATCAAATGAATGGCTGACCATTCTCTACCAACCTAGGGCTATCAAGTTGGAGGTATCGTGCAGGTGGACACCTGTATCCAGCGGCCGATCATTGTCTCCTGCGGCACAGACAAGTCGGTTCGCGTCTGGAACTATGAATTGAGGAGCTACGAGCTGCTGCACCAGTGCTCGGAAGAGCCGCAGGCGCTGGGGCTCCACCCGTGCGGCTTCCAAGTCATCGTCGCGTTCAAAGAGCGCGTGCGCGTGTACAACATCCTGCTCGAGAGCCTGAAGCAGGTGCGCGAGCTCTCGATCAAATCCTGTCACGCAATCCAGTATTCACGAGGCGGCCACTTGTTCGCGTGCGCCTCGGGGCTCGCGGTCATTGTCTTTCGAAGCTACACGGTGCGCTTTCCTTGTATGATAGGGATACACTGTTTGCCTAGTACGTGACCAGGAGTCTCAGCGTTGTTGTGCGGTTTGTTCGTTCAGTTTGAAGCTGTGCACACGTTTTCCGGGCACATTGGCGCGGTGCACTGCCTCACGTGGAGCAAAGACGACTACTTCCTGTACTCGGCCGCGCACGATGGCGCGATCTACCGATGGAACATCATCACAGGTCTGTTGTCATCCAATCAGCCGGTCCAACAAATTGGCTGCTCACTCGTGGTGATCTTCTACCTGCCCTATCATGATCACTTTGTCTAGGCACGCGCTCCGAGGAGATGCAGCACGTGGTCAAGCAGTGCCAGTACGAAGCGCTGGTGGTCGACGAGAAAGACCTGAAAGTGGTCGTCGCAGGCGGCAGCGATGGCAAAGTTCGCGAGATCTCGTGCGGTGAAGAGACGACGCTCCTCGACCTGGCGCCGGGGGTCCACATCACGTCCATGGCGCTCACGAAGGACAACAAGCGGCTCTTTGCCGGCACGAACATTGGCAGCATCTTGGTGTACGCGTGGCCGTTGAGCAGCAACAGAGGTGCCGCTGTTATCGAGAGCTTCGGCCACGCTGAGGCGATCACGCACATGTGCATCACGGAGGACAACGAGTGCTTGATCACGTGTTCCGAGGACGGGAACATCTGTATCTTTAAGATCAGTAGCACTGGGAATGTCTTAGGGGACGGTGGTGTGGCTTTAGATGGATCTGCTGGGACCTACACAATGGGCGAGAGCACGACGTCCGGCGACCTGATCAAGCAGCAAGAGAAGAAGAAGGCGATGGTCGCGTTCGTCGACTCGGTGCTCATCGCTCGCGACGACCTCGAGGAGCGCCACACGGCGCTCGTGGAGCTTCGGCAGCGCTACGAGCAGGTCAAGGCCGACGTGGAGTTTGCGCTGCACCGCAAGGAGAACGAGTGGATCGACCGCCTGCGGATCGTCAAGGAAGAGTGCGAGACGCTGGTGGTCCAGGAGCGGCTTCGGTACGAAGAGCTCGAGTCGCGGCACCAGCTCGCAGGCCGCAAGCACCTGGAAGAGCTCGCTCAGAAAGAGGCGAACCATGTGAAAATGACCCAGGAGCTCGAGAACCAGTACGAGCGCAAGCTCGCGCAGGAGATCGCGCGGTACGACGCACTCTCCGAGACGCTCGAGCAGACTCGGCAGCGGTGCGAGGCACTGGTCGAGTCCCAGGACAACCAGCACCGCGGCACACTCCACGTCGAGCGGAAGGCGTCGTACGCGCGCACGAAAGAGCAGAACGAGATCATCAAGCGGCTGCACGACGACCTCAAGTACAACCACGTCAAGTTTGAGGAGGTGCTTCACCAGGAGGAGACCGAGTACGAGCAGGAGCTCCAGAAAGTGCGCGCCGAGTACGAGAAGCAGCTGGACATTGAGCGCCAGAACACGGCGATCAAGCAGGGCCAGCTGAGCGCCACGAACACGAAGCTCGAGTCGCTCAAGAAGAAGATCCAGGAGCTCAAGGCGTCGTCGCACGCGCGCGACGTACTCTTTGCGACCGAGAAGGCCAAGACCGCGAAGCTCGAGTCGACGCTCTCGCACTACGAGAAGCACTTTGAGACGTGCAAGTTCTCGCTCGCCGACAAGGACAAGACGATCCAGGGGCTCAAGTCGTCGAACCGCGTGCTGGAGAACTTTCGGTCGGTGCTGCACCACCGGATCGACAACCTCGAGATCGAGAAAGCGCCGATGCAGGACCACATGAAGCACCTGGAGGTGCACATCGCGGACATGCAGAACGAGCTCTTTGACGAGTTCAAGACCAAGGCCGCGATCGACAAGGAGATCGAGAACAAGGACGCGAAGGTCAAGATGCTGCTGCACGAAGTCAAGATGCTCCGCCAGAGCACGCTCAAGAAGGAGTACTCGATGAGCGAGATGACGCGGGAGCTCACGCGGCTCGCGCAGATCACGAACCTGAAAGAGATGGAGGTGGCCGTGAAGGACGCCTACAAGACGTTTGTGATCGGCGAGCACGTGCACAAGAAGCCTCCAAAGATCATGACGCAGCTCGCTGGGTCGAGGCAGGACGAGCTGTCAGCTGCTAACAACAACAACAACAATAGCTACAACAACAGTAACAACAGCACCAGCTCGCCAGCGAAACGAATTGGAATTCCACAGCAAGGACGCGTGCCAACCACAGCGCCATCGCCAGTCAAAGGCAAACAAAGTCGACAAGACACGCCGCCAAAGGAGCTTCAACAACAGCAACAGCAGCACCAACAGCAGAATAGAGGAGGAACCTCAAGCGCGGCGTCAGACGAAGCCCTGGGCTACGATTGCAAGCAGGCGGTGGACGAGTCGGTCAGGCAGATGGAGTACATGAGTCGCACGATCCAGACGCTGCGCAATGCGCTCGAGAACACGAAGTTCAAGGCCGACCGCATCCGCCGAGACTCGGTCGCGGAAGGCAGCATCCTCATCGACGAGTGCAACAAGCTGCGCAAGGAGAACAAGCGGCTGCTCATGAAGATCCGCGAGCTGGAGCACGCGATGAGCGCTGCGAACGGGTCGTTTGGGAATTTCTACTCCTCTATCTCTACGAATGGCATGAAGTCTCCTTTGGAGTCCGCTGGAACCCCAGGGAGGGAGATGCACGCGAGCTTCTCGTGCTCAGAGATCATCACGCCACTGCAGTTGTCGCCAGAGAGTGAGTTCCTGAGTTTGGACGCCAATGCGATCAGCAACAACACGCCGTCGAAGCTGCTCATGCCGCTCTCGGGCACGCCGCTGTCCAAGCAAAAGCAACGCAAGCAGCTAGGAGTGTCGTCGCTTGCCAGTCCTTCGCCATCGCCATCTTCGTCATCGCTGAGCTCGAGACACGGAGGCACGGGCAACAATATGCTGCCGTTCGCGCGCCTCGAGCTCAAGCGCGAGAAGCGCAGCGGTCGCGGCTCCAAAGTCGACGAGCTGGCGCAGCTGGTCGAGCGCCAGAAGAAAGAGATCCAGCGTCTGCAGAATCAAGTGCAGCTCTTCTTGGAAGAGCCGAACGGTAAGCGAAGAATGACCGTTTCCCCTCCTTGAGGAGCGTTCTCATCAATTCTGCTGATGCGCTGATGATGATTCTTTTGGGTTGTATTTACAGAGCCGCAGTACTCGGGTCGTGGTGGTAACGTTCCAACGGCCTCCGCCACTATGACGAGTCGCGTCACCACGCCCTCTGCAAAAGAGAGCGCTCTCTTTTCGTCATCAGCCGCCTCAACTTCAACAGATCTCTCTCGCGGGTCTCCGATCGCGTCGGCGCGGACAGGCGTACTCCGGCCGATCCGCCTGCAGGCCGCGGCGCCGCTGCACTCGTCCTTCGTGCTCACACCGAGCGAGCAGCTCTCTTCATCTGCATTCTCGTTGTCGTCACCCGCCGATGGACTATAGCGGCAAAAGCGCGAACGGACGAAGCAGAGGATCAGCAATAGAAAGATACATCAGCGACACGATCAACGGATGTGTCAACTGCCAAGACGCCAAGAGAGAGACGGAGTTGACCAGTCTGCTCAATACAATTTGCGTGAATCAGGAAATCAGCCAGCAGATCTTCAACGAGCGCGCGCGGAGACCTTCAACGGCCAATTTCTTTCCATGACGACCAGCGCGGCACGTTGAAAGTGCTCGAGTCCGTCATACCTTCAGGAGAGAGTAAATCGAGAGCGAATGTCTTTGGCAATACTGTATATTAACGGAGACTCTCTGGACGGATCCCAGCCAGTCATGTTTGGCAAAAGGTTTCTCAACATGAAACGCTTTGGCGATTTCACGAATTGACGCGTTTCTATAGCCAACTCCATACTAAAAATAAGACATCCAGCCTGTTATTTGCGTGTCCACAGCGATCAACATTCTCAAGCTCTTCATCGCCAGAGCGGGAGGAGAGCGGGTCCACCCTTGGTTTACCCGAGGAACCGTCATCGATGGGGCTTAATGCTAACGATAGCAACTGCGGTCTGAACCGACCACATGCGGTGGTAGGCTTGAGCGGCAAGATGCCATCGTGTACATTATGTACAATGCAAGTCTCTCACTCTTTCCACGAGGACAACATGCGTGGGTCGCTCGCTTGCTCTCTCTGAGCTGACAGAGGCGTGTCGCATCAATTGGTGGTGGCCAAGTGGCCGCCTTGAAACCGCGTGCACCGGATTCATTTGCTTCATCAATGCACAATTGGCAATTCTTTCCACATTTTTGTCATGGCCATGGCACCAGAGGCCTCCGCTGGACTGAGAGAGGATCCCTCATCTCTCTCGTTCGGGTGCAATCAGGATGGGGGCGCGGATTAGACTCGCACACTGGACATCATCATCACGACACGCACTTGGATTGTTTTTTACATGCTGCTTTACCAGCTGGGTTGTTGGTGTCTCCACTTGGCAATCCTCATCATCAACACAATGGCTGACCGTCGTCCATGAATGAGTCCATGAACCCTCGCAGCCAGCCAGCCAAGCAACCCATTTTGGCTCAACCATCACAATAAAGTGTGATTCCGACATAATCCAAAATCCAATCTCCTGATTTTTGAGCTTTGGATTACGACAACAAATCGAACTTTGTATCAGAAAAAGGAGGACTTTTGATTGGCTGGCTCAGAAACCAAGCCAAAAATGAGACTTTTGGGCGGGTCCAAATGACAAGACATTTTTTTGCGGTGTTGACGCGTGGGTGTGTTGACGCTGTCGAGGCATCCATTTCGCAGCTTTTTTTGCGGGAGTCATCCACGCAGACCTCGTCGTCTTCATGTCATGTTCGACAGCCATCTGCTTGATTCGCTTTGTTCACGTGGTGCTTTCGCATTTGTTCCATTCATCCATTAGACATACAGACCGATCGACAGGACGAAATAGGACTCACGCAGACGACAATGCAAGTCTCTCACTCTCTTTTCACGAGGACAACATGCGTGGGTCGCTCGCGCTCTCTCTCTCTCTCTCAGAATCGAATCGGATTGAAAATCGCGCGGCGAGAGAAGAAGAGCAGATCGATCGATTTTGTTTGTGCACTTGTGTGAGCCATGAATGGAATGACGTGATGGTTTTGTCATCTTTCCATGGCCGCGCAAGCAGGTGGTGCTGCTGAGTCTTTTTTATTCCGAAATAGAATAGAAGGGCGTCGTTTTTCGCTTCTTGGTTCTTGGCATTTTATTTATGATAGAAACAAACTATGGGGCCGGCCGATCTCGCTCTCCTCTCCTTTTTTCTTCTTCTTTTTCCAGGTCCGTATCATTTTCGTTATATATCGCGCCTCATTTGCTTATTATAATCTATCGATCTTTCGATGATCATCGCATCATCTGCGAGAATGCAGGAGCGATCCTTCTGCTTCATTAGAGCGATCCCATCGAGTCGGTTTGTGTATTTTTGCCATCAAGCGAAATGGCTCAAACGGCCCTATTGCACAAACTCCCCACACAATTACAACAGCGGATGTGGTTCTGAGTCCATCTGAGGACGAGCGATGGATGATGATGTATACAGTCCTGATCTGATCCCTCGATCCCCCTTTCCGCTGCCTCTCTTTTCTCTTCTGTTTCCCTTCTCACACAACGAGTCGCGCAATCATCCACACAAATGGCTCGTAAACGAAAATAGGGCAAGCAGCAGCAGCAGCGGTTTATAACCGCACTCTCAAGCCGTCACTATAAAAAAAGAACGCACTTCAACCCGCCAGAGCAAGGCAGAGCAGAGTAGTTCCCAGTCAGCCAGTTCTCATTCTCTCCGCTCTCTCGGCCACCTCATTCCAGCTTGCGACCGGCCGCCGACACCTCATCCCGCGCGCTTCATTTAGCCCATTGCCATTAGACAACCAGAGCCCGCGCGCGCAAGTCACAAAGCCACTAAGCCAGTTCCAGCTCAGCGTCAAGAAGTTGCAACAGGCAAGACTCAGGGACCTTCACTCCTCCTGCCGCGATAGAAAGAAAAAAGTCATACACACGCGTCTCCATTACTGTACGCACGGTACTCCCATTCCCTTCAGCCTTCCACGAACAAGCGAGCGAGCGACATCCAGAGCCGCCAAGCAAAGCCATCGATCGCTATTGAGCGAGCGCTCATTACAAAATCGAACCAGTCGAGAGGAAGCAGAAGAACAAGAGAAAGAAAACAAGAGAAGCAACAGCAGCAGCTGAGCGCGCGTCTCTTTCTGTGTGTGATAGAACGACCCACAGAAGAAGAACCAGCATCCATCAAAAGCTACACGCTCCAGTCAGTCAGCTCATTTGGTCAAAGCGAAGCGAGAGAGACGTTTAGCCGCAATTTCTTTCTATCCATCGATCGATTCAAGCCATCTATCGATCGATCCCTCGCATCCATCGCTCACCCCATCCGACCGACCACCTCAAGCCCCCAACACAGGACCAGCGCGTGAGCTATCGATATCGGCATTTGCGATTCCGAAGCGCAGTACTCAAGTCAAGCCGATTACTATTTCCAAGATGGACCTCGCGATTCGAGTCAACGTGCGCTACGCCGCGCCGCCCGACTCGCAGATCAAGGACGCGCTCCGGCTGTTCAAGAGCCCGCGCTGGGTGCAGTCGATCATCCGCTATATCATGCCACAGCTCAACAGCGTCTCGCCCGCCGCCGTGCACGTGATCGACGCGCTCAAGAAGAGCATGGTCGCCCCCGAGTGCGACACCGCAAGCTGCGTCGTGTGCATGGAAGCGATGAAGAATCCGTGCGTGGAGCTGCCCTGCCGCCACCAGTTCCACGAGCACTGCATCGAGCCGTGGCTCAAGATGCACAGCACGTGCCCGACGTGCCGCCACCAGCTGCCCACGGACGCGTACACCAACTACAGCGTCTACGCGATCAACACGACGATCATCCTGCAGCAGTCGCAGGCGCGGATGCCGACCGCCGAGCTGCTTGAGTTACCCGCCAGCAACCAGATCATCCGCGCGATCGTGAACGCGCGCGTGCGAAGAAACGTGCCCAACGACACCAACCCGCAGGCACCAGTGCTGTCGTCCACGTCGGCCGCGACGGAGAACCTGCCGCTCACCGCGGTGGAGCTGCCGATGCTGGTGCAGGACGCGCCAGTGATGAACGCCAGCGTGCTGCAGCGCGGCACCGAGCTGTCCGCGACGCTGCCGCCGTGCATCTCCGAGCCAGTGGTGCCTGTTCTGCAGCGCAACTCGGCGCGCCGACGATGCCGCGAGGAAGACGTGTCGCGCATGAACAAGCGCGCGCGGCTGAGCGAGTCCGCGGAAGAGCAGGACATCTCGGCGTCGGTATGAGCGCCATCCAGCGTCAACCAATTTCGCCACCACCAAGTGGTGAAATCCAATTTTAGACTTTCAGGAAATAGGAACACACACCCTTAATTATGCAGCCAGTGAGCGAAGTGAGTGGCATGGAGGCAGAGAGACCAAATAGGCAGTCGGGCTCTCACTTCCAGCCATTCGTACTTCCATCGCCAGCCATTTTCTAATCAAAGCAATACGATTTGTACCAGTAGATCAACAACACCATCGACTTTGTTCTTCCTATTTGACTGTATTGGGATGCTTTATCGGCTGAGACCTACAGCAGCAATTGGGGCGTGAGCGTGGACCGCATGGACAGGATGCGCACGAGCTCGAAGAGGTCCATGGCGGACTCGCTGGTGACGTCAGGTGGGTGACTCACAGTCCACGCGACAATCTCGTTGAACGGCGCCACCAGTTGCGTAATCTTCGCTGTGGACGAAGAGCTACTTGGCTTGGCTGCGTTCGTCCTGTTGTTGAAGTTGCTGTCAGCATGGCTGGCGATCAGCAGGATGACGCAGACCACGTGCAACAGCATGACGTACTGGTCGTCCTCGCTGCGGACCTCCATCGTCAGCGCTGGGTCGTTCACGACAGCCGAGCCACTCGCACACACCAGCGGCAATAGGAACGACAGCGCTCGGCGCCACTCCAGTACATTCGGTAGCTTCTGTGGTGGCGCAGCCTGGCCGTCATCGACGTCTTCTTTACCTAGAAGCAGGTTGACGAGCATCCCAAGCGCGAGCGTGAGCGTCGGGATACTGGGACTGTCGTCGCCACCACCAGCGATCTGTGTACAGAGCGAGCAGCAGAAGCGCAGCAAGCGCTTGAGCACAAGGGCGTCTTGAGAGAGTACCATGGCGCCTTCCGAAGTCGCACTGATCTGCAGCAGCCCAGGTAATAGGAAGTGGAGCTGGTCGATATTCTGCACACTGAGCTGTTCGTCTGACTGGGTAGTTGTCTCGTCACCATCATCCACTTCGTCGTCCGAGTCGAGCTCGTCATCGGAGTCCAGTAGTTCTTCTTCTTCTACCTCTTGAATGCTGCTAACGCTCGCTTGGGGCAGCTCTGATGCCATCAGTAATGGCTCGTAGAGCACCAGGAATGGGACCAGGTCCACGAGCTGCGCCATGCACGAGTCGGAATCCTCGGCGATCCAGGCGCTGACCACGCGCACGCTCGCGTACACGACCGCGTCCAGCTGGAAGACCGAGGTTGCGTGGCTCTCTTTCAGGTCGCAGTAGCGATACGTTTTCATGTACTCGCGCGCCAGGGTGAGGAACTCCAGGATCACAGTGAACGCCTGTCCAAAGGACTGCTTCATCTCCAGCAAAATGTCGTAGGGAAGCATCGGCTCACTGTCGTCATTGCCATCCTCGTCGTCATTTAGACTGGAAACCAGCGCGCCAATGACCATCTCGACAATGTCGTAGCACACCGGGAGCACGTGGAGCACGCGCTGGACCTCGCGTTGCTGGCGCTCGATCTCGTCCACCTGCTCGAGCTTTTTCTCCTCCATCTGGATGAGCGCGAGCTCCACGTCGTCCAGCATGAGCTTAATCTCAATGGCCACGAGCTTGAGCACGACCAGCACAAACTTTCCCCCCGAGCCAGACTCAGATGCTCCAATACGTTGCGAGTCCACCGTATTTGTCATCGTGATATCAGAAAGCATCCACGACGTCCCCGCGTGCTTTGTCAGCTGGTGAATGAACTTGAGGCACTGGTCGCGCTCCTGATGCGGCCATTTCGAGCGCAAAAACCGGAGAATGCCCTGGCGAACACTGTCGAGATGCGGACGAAGCAGCTCAAACGATACTCCCTCATCCTCCTCCTCTTGTTGGTCACGATCAACCAGCGCCATGAACTTGTTGAATATGGAGAGCACTCGGATGGACACTGCGCCGCTGGTGCGTGCGGAATTGGAGCAAATGAACGCCACGTCACTTTGCAGGAGGGTGGTCCAGAACTCTGGCTCACTGGCGAGTTTGTCGAAGAGCGACCAGAACGCTTCCAGAGTACTATATGTGGCCTGCTGGTTGACGTCATTGCTCTTGGTTTCAGTATCGAGATTGGATGCTCCTGCTGCTGCTTGTGTGTGCTTCTTCATCACGCTGATCGCTTGTACCAGGATGCTTGGGCTCAGGAAGAGCTACACACATGCGCCGACCACAGATACCACAGTTAACAATGAGTTTGTACTCGGCGGGCGTAAAACAGGAAATAGGTGTAAATAGGTATGTGGTAACGTACGTGCTTGCCCTTCGCAGTGTCGACCACGCCATTCAAAATGCGGAAACAGTCGTCCTGAGCTTCACGCGTACAGCTCTGGGATTCGAGCTGCTCCAAGAGAAACTTGATCAGCTTCTCGTCCGCGAACTGCTCGGCAATCGAGATATCGCTACAGAAGCTGCATAACGAAAGAGAATAGCAGCATTTAGCTATGTTGCCATTTCAATTATCAGTAGTGTCGTTGATATTGAGCGGCGTACCTGGCGATGAAGTTGAGACCGAGCGTCTGGAACGAAGACAGTGAGCCTTCCGCATCAGCTCCTGGTAAACACACACGACCACACGCACGCAGCACAATCGTTAGTCATATAAGGCCCATGGAGATGCGTATATTATGATCGCCTTACATTACCTTTTGTGTGCAGTAGCCGCAGGAAGAACTTGACGCCGACGGTCGCGAGCACCTGGCGGCGCACTTGCTGCAGCCGTTCCCAGGGCAGGTCGTTGAGCTTCGTGACCATGAGCAGCCCCGCGAACTTGTGCTCGTCCGACTTGCCCTGCAGGATCTGCAGACAGTGCTGAATCTTCTGCTCCACCGCTGCGCTGTTATTATCCGCTCCTGCCATTGCTGCTGGTGCAGGCGGCGCCGCATGAGCCATCTCTTCTGGCGCTGCTAGTGCTCCTGCTGCTGGAGCCATGATGGTCGATTCTGGATTTGTTCGTGACACGGTTTCGAGTGGTTTGCCAGTTGTTTGACTGTAAACTCACTTTAATGACAGTGGATCAATTTAGTGACAGCACGGAAAAACGAAAAAAGGTGAAATGGGTACAGGCAGCCAACACTTTGCCAACTTTCATTATGGGAGAACTCTTCTCAACGTTCAGCCTTGTTCATGCGTTAGTATCGCAGAGAACGCTACGCCTCTCGTCAAAACTGTGGAGATCGAGATCTACATGAAGTCCTCTTCGTACGCGTTGACGCTACTCAGATCCGCTGCCGCCTCCATTTTGCTGCCGGATTCAATCTTGTCGCGCGTCATGAGTGTCCTGGAGGCAACGAGCAAAACACGAAGACATGAGTTCACAGTTCTAATATGAGTAGTATTTGGGTAGTCAAAACATTCTGGCACGTACGAGTAGCTGCGGAGCTCTTTCTGCTGCTTGTACTCCTCTTTGGCTTTCCGCTCGGCGGCTTCGACAACTTGGCGCTGCTTCTTGCGCTCAGCCTTGTACAGCAGCTCCCGCTGTCGTCTTTCCTCTGGTTGCATCCAGATACGCAAAAACAAATCCCACATTAGCATTTTCACAGAAATTGCAAGATGCTGATTCCAACATGTGGACACAAACCTTCCAGGTCTGGGTACTTCTCCACTTTGGTTCGGTTGAGCGCCTTGATGATGTCGCGGTCCTTCTCCTTCACGACGTACGTGCGCACCTACAGTGCGTAGATGCCAGGCATTCGATCGCAACACATCAGGCCCAAAAAAATACACATTGAGACGCACGTTGTAGGTGAACGTACTCTGTCAGGGTGGTTAAAGCCGACTTCGCCAACCTCCATCGACTGGGTCTTCTTCAAGTTGCGCCATTTCGTGTAGACCTGAAGCAATACATTTTCATTAATAAAAACATTCTAAGTTTGCATCCATTTCCACAAAGTAATGGGTGAATATGCTTACCACGGCGACGCTCTTCTTCTTGGAGCCTTCAATCGAGTTTTCCTTGGTTTCGTAGAGATTTGGTTTAGAAATTGCAAATTTCTAACACAAAATCAATTGAGGCAAGCGGATCACACCTTCACAAGCTGAGCGCACTCTTCAAGACACGTTTCCGAGACATCGTCCACCGCTGACTTGCCCTGTTGTACGAGGAGAGAGCATGTATGCATGACTATCAGGATTGGCAGTTTGCAGCAACAGGTGAGCAAAGCTGAACCAACCATCGGCAATCGAAGGTAGACGTGCGCAGACGACAAGTCATCGACGTGAAACCTGCGCATCCAGCAACACACAGACGTAGCTCTTCAGTAGACAACAACACAATTAATATGCGCGCGTGCAAAAAGAAGAACACACCAGATATCCTCGAGGAAGCCATATCGGATGAGGTCCTCGTTCTCAAACTTGTCCTTGCCCATGTAGATGGTGTGGCCCTCTTCATACACGATGGCAGCAGCAACCACCGTCAGTAAGAGCGCGTGTGTCTATACTTCTACATGCAAGAAATACACCGAGAGATAGCTAGCGATGGACACGCACCGGAGGACGTGAAGTAGAACACCATGGCTTCCTTCTTCCGCTTCTTCGTTGATCAATGCCCAATTGACAATCAAAATTGCTTGAAAGCAAGTTTCGACGGTGCGGCTGCCTGACCATTTCAGCCAATCAAGCATTCAACAATCTGCTATTGGCCAAAATTAAATTGTGCCAATGAAATGGTACACTGTACCCCTTTTATCCGTTTATGATGGTACACAAGAGTCAGCACTCCCAACTTGCTTTCTATACCTCTTTGGCTGTCACAGAGAGCAAGCGACTTGAAGTCCCTCGCAGTGGAAAGAAAACAAACGATCGCGCGTTTGCGGCACGAGCCCACAACGTGGTTGATTGTTTGCTCCTCCATTGCCAAGTGACTGAAGATTACCGAGCGCCTCGTATCAAAGGATGGCATCAATCTCAATTGGGGACCAATGCATGCACGCAGCATAACCCACGACACTTCACAATTACTGTGAAGCGATCCAAAACCACATTTGAACCTATATCTCAGCCGTTCAAGTAAAAAAATGACTGCAAAAAACAACTGCGCTCACCCAAACTATTTGAGGAAGAGGGCTAGGGTGTCCCGCCACTCGTTCCCCCGAATTTTCATGTTGAGTCCAACCCATTCCGCTGACATTTTTCTTTCTATCGGATCGCCCACTATGCGGTTTTCGACTCAGCAAAATGCTATTTACAGATAAATTCAAATATCTCCAAGAGATAAATTAGAAAAATTGAATTATTATATCCAAGGTCTGCAACACTTTCTGGACACCCCGCCTTCATTTATTCAGCAGTTTTTTTGCCAGCTCACTACGCTTCAGTATGGAACCGCGCGGGTCGTTTTCTACTCTCCCAAGCTATCCGGTCAGTCGCCCACCGTCTGTCTGGCGCTCGTTCAAGTCAGAGAAAGCAGCGGAAAGCTCAGCCTTGCTGGCACAAGCAGTTTCCCATCTGCCAGCCAGACGATAGATCAATTCCCGCAGCCTCTGAGCCCACGGCCAAGCAAGAGCTCCTTGATACCTGTTCCTGTGTCTGTAATCCAGCCAATATGCTCACCATGCGCTCGTTCACCCTGCTCGCGACGGCGGCGCTCGCGGCGCTTGTCGCTGTCCCCGCGGGTGTCCACGCGGCCGTGGAGGTGCCAAAGTACTACTGCGAGACGGACGCGGACTGCGAGGCCAAGTTCCCGGACACGGTCTGCATCGCGGTCGACAACTACGGCGACGTCGTGCGCAAGTGCACACCCAACACAAAGGACCGCCCGGCGTGCCGCGGCGGCCAGCCGGGTCTCTGTCCGTCCTACCAGAGCCCAGAGATCAGCTACCTGAACGCGCACTGCGTGTTCGTCGCAAAGGACGCGGACGCGACCGCGACGAGCTCGGCCGCTTCGGCGTCTGCGAGCGCCAGTGGCAGTGGTGCTGATGCCAGACGATTCCTGATGACGGCGGCGGACATGGCCTCGTCGAAGGCCACGGTGGAGACCATCACGGCGTCGAGCGGAAGCAGCGCCAGTGCTGCTGTCGGAGACGCATCGTCAAGCGGTAGCTCGGCGGTGACGAACACGGGCGAGAACTTGGGTACGTACGCGAAGGTGACCATCGGCAAGAAGGTCGTGGCCGGTCAGTTCGTGTGCATCGACGTGTCGGACTGCGAGAACAAGGCGTACGACACCACGACCTGCGCGCCGGCGACGTGCGGCTCCCCAAACTCGAAGGAGCAGTGCAACAACCACGGCACGTGCACGTACAAGAGCATCCAGACGATGAGCAAGCGCACGTGCATGTGCTACAAGGGTTTCCAGGGCGACAAGTGTCAGCAGGAAGTCTCGAGCGAGTGCGACGTGGACTGCGGCATGGGCGGGGACTGTGTCGACGGCGAGTGTGTTTGCAAGAAGGGCTGGGACGGCAAGAAGTACAAGAACAAGCAGGGCAAGCCGAGTCAGCGCTGCACCAAGTGCACGAACGACCAGGCGTGCCAGAACGGCAACCCGTGCGACATTGAGACCGGCACGTGCGTGTGCAACCCGGGCTACTTTGGCTCGACGTGCGGCGCCACGGAGGACTCGTGCACGAACAAGGTCTGCGGCGTGGGCAACTGCCAGGTGCTCGCGAACGGCAGCTCGGCGTGCTTCTGTCCGCTCTGCTCACCGACATGCGACATGTGCAAGACGAAGGACTGCTCGACGTGCCCATCGGCGGGCTCGACCATTGAGATCTCCAAGGTCGTGGTCTTTGTGTCGGCGGTCTTCGGGCTCCTGATCGCCAACATCGCGCTCTAATTGCCAGAGAGAAAGAGAGAGAGAAAGCCAATCTACGTCAGCAGTACAGCCCATTCTTAAGGTGTGGCGCTCCATGTCGCTCGCCAATGTATTTCATTTTTTTTCTTTTAGATTGCTTCGTGTTTCTTTCTTCGTCTTGCTGTTTGAGAGTGAAGTAGAATGGGAATAAAAACACGAAGCCATTTGGTTGTTCTCATCCCTTGTGCGTGTTGTGGCTTATTGTTTAAAGGATCTGTCAATGCGAACTCATAATGGAGGTGGCCCTAGTCGATGAACTCTCTCTCACTGAAAACGCACGTTCGTACGTACAATCCACAAGAAGCACACAATAATTACCACCCAATTTCTTGTTTCGTGCATGCAAATGGGAAGCCAAGGCGTACGTACAAGGAAGGAGAAACAGTCGGGACCCGGTCGGTCAGTCGTCATACGCATCTCCTTCCATTCCTCTCTGTTCTTCTTCTCCTCCATACAACCGCCTGGTTCATTCCTCGGGTGTATTTGAATTTACAATACACTGTAGCTGTCTGCTGCCTGCTTATGCGGAGGTGCCGTCGACGCTCATCATGAGCGTGATCGTGTCGCCCTTGAGCAGGATGCGTCCTAACGGTGTGCGCTTGAGGTTCTTCACGTCGAGCTCCTCGGCATCGTCCAGCACCAGGTTCATGTATTCGTCAAAGCCCATAATGCGCCCCTCGATGCGGGAGTTCACCTGCTCGTATAACCAGATCTGAACGCGCGCTTTCTGTTTTTTGGCAAGCAGCAGCACGTACACAGTTAATACATACACACACATCCACACGTGGCTCACACGACCGACATATTGAGCGCAACAGCAAGCACGTACGTTCTGGAGGAAGCGGAACATCAGGTTGATGGGCTGGGTCATCGGCTTCTGGACTTTCGTGCTCATGGTGCTTGCTGTTGTCTTGAAAAACTGGTAAAGTGGTGGTCGGGTTCGTGCGTTTTCGCTCTATTCACAGGAAGGTACAGCAAAGGAACGACATTCACGCACAGCGTCCGTTAGATGCGATTGTTAGTAGTCACAAACAGCGTACACCACATCGCGTCAATGGCCTCCAGGAATGGCCGCATCTGCGCGTGCGATCTCCCATCAACCCGCGTACCTCGTTCGTTGCTTTTTGCTTTCCAAACTCCTGCTGCAAAATGCAATGGTCGGGGTGGCTGTATTGGTACCCCTTTTCGACCAATCATAGCGCTCATTCAACAAATACTGCCGTTTGATTGACTTAAAATGGTTATTTATACTGTTCAAAAGATCGGATCTATTTTGCATGGATTTTTTGTTAGGAGTTTGTATGGGAAGAGCTACACAAAATGCAGCCCACATGCAGCCAGGCAGACGCCCTGGAGGAAACCTTCAGATGACTGGGCTGTTCATGATCAATCCGTCATCCGTCAGCGTCTTAGCCCATCATGAGCGACGCCACGACAGCGACGAGAATGGCTCCGATCGAAATCGTCACTGAAGACGCAGCGCTCGGGCATGTCGAGCAGTTCTTGGTCGGGCATTTCTGGCACTCGGGGTCGCAAATTGGGCACATGCACGTAGCGGTCGTATCCACCACCTGACAAATCCCAACACCGCACTCGAGCGTCACACAATCGTCTTCCACGCCGCCACAGGTGGCGCCAGTGTAGCCCGCGCCACAGTCGCACTTGCCAGTCTCGATGTCACACGTGTTGCTGTTCTCGCACGCCAAGTCGCTTGTACACTTGGTGCAGCGCGAGTCTGGTTTGCCCTGCTTGTTCTTGTACTTCTTGCCGTCAAAACCAGCGTGACAGACGCACTCTCCGTCCACGCAGTCACCACCCTGACCGCAGTCCACGTCACACTCACCGGAGTCGGTCTTCTCACACTTGGTGCCCGAGAAACCCTTGTAGCACATGCAGCTGCGCATCTTGATGTCCTGCTTGCTGGTGTGCGTGCACGTGCCCTGGTTGTTGCACTGCTCGACCGAGGTCGAGTCACCGCACTTGGCAGGTCGGCACGTGGTCGGGTCAGCAGCCAAGTTGTCGCATTCAGACAAGTCCGCGCACTTGAAGATGCCGTACACGGTCTGGTTGCCAATCTTGTACGACGCCGACTTCACTGCGGCCGCCATGGTGTCGCTTCCGCTTGAGGTAGTATCGCCGACAGTGGTGCCGCTCGTCGTCGTCGAGTCGCTCGAGCCGCTCGATTCGGTGGTCGTCGTGTCTTCAGCTGGAGCCACAGTCAACGGGGCTCTCGTGGCCGACGTCGTCGTGGACGAGCCCGAGGACGAGCCCGCCGCCTTGACAGTCGCCGCTGGGGACGTGGTGGTCTGGAGCTGACGCGCCGCGGTCGTCGCCGCTGGGGCAGCTGTCGTCGTCTCCGTCACAGTCGCTGGCGCCACTGAGTCGTCCGCGACGAAGATGCAGTGCGCGTTCAGGTACCCTCTCGAGGTGTCTTGGTACGACGGGCAGAGACCGAACTGGCCCGCACGACACGCTGGGCGAGCGACGGTGTTGGGCGTGCACTTGCTGATCGGGTCCTTCGCCTCGACCGTGATGCACACCGTGTTGGGCCAACTGGCGCAGTCGTCGTCCGTCTTGCAGTAGTACGCCGGCGTCTCGGTCGTGTTCGTGGCGGCCGAGGCGCTCTGCAACGAGAGCGCCGCCGTCGCCAGCACGAGCATCCACGCGAGTCCGCTGATCTGCATCCTGTCTGCTTTTCTGCTGTGTCTTGATGCTTGGGTCTCTCTGCCTGTGTTCTTGAGCTCTTCGCTTCTGCTGCGCTATTGGGAAATGGTCACCGCGAAGCTTTTAGGCGAAAGAAAAAGCCAAAAGAGCGAGATGTGCGTAATTTACTGTATATTTTGTATTAGAGATCCACGATGGATAAAAGCCTTCAGTTTTTTGCATACAAGGGTTACTAATAAAACAAATTGCCAGAATGAGGGGATCAGTTGAATGAAAGCAAACAGCACAATTCCATACTGGTGTTGCATTTCGTTATTTGTAAATAGGGAGAAAATTTCTGGAAGAGAGCGCGAAACAGCGAAATGGCCTTTCTCTCTTCGAAAGCGGGTGAACAACTGAACGACAGCCAGAAAACCACGCCAGCCTCCCAGCAAAAGAAAATGACAAAAGAAAACAGGTGACTAAAAATCGTCGCATGCTGGGGTCCTGAGGATTACAGACCAAATTGCTTTGGATGGCAGAGCGCTACCGCGTGTATGGACTGGAATGCAATGTACATGTGCTCTGTGTCACCGCCCACGGTCTCAAGGTGTTCATCATGTGGGCTGCATGTGAGCAGACGTCTTCCTCTCATTATATAATTCGCGCATTTTTTTCGTCTCTCATTCACTGATTTTTTTCCTGATTATTTCCTGGGTTTTCCTAGCAACATGCCAGTCTTCCAAACGACGCGGATGGATTACGCTTTGAAACTGTTTGCCGCACTTCCTGTGTGGCAAGCAGGACGCCTCGCTGCTTCGCTTGACTCGCTCCAGGCAATAACAGCAGCAACGTGAGCAGCTCCAGCGCCATGCAGTCGCCAAGCAGCGGCCAGGCTGCCATTATCAGCTGCAAAGACCAAGACGAGAGCCACAGCTCAGTAGTGGGTACGAAGCTCTCTGTCAATCGTGAGTTCATATTGGAAGCATTGCCGTGATCGCACTCGTAACGTCGTCATTTCTCTCTCTCTCTCTCTCTCTCTCTCTCTCTCTCTCTCTGCCTGCCTCCATTTGTCAGATTTTGCCGCGCAGGATGACGCATTTCTCGACTCGATATCGGAAATGCTGCAGCGTCTAGCAGACGAGTGCAGCAAAGCGCTCGAGTGGTCCAACGAGTCCGAAACGATTGTTGGAGGTGCACGCGAGGCGTTTGAGCATTGCGAGCATGTGCAGACACGCAGGGTTGGACGTAGCCGACACTGTGGAGCTCAATACAAACAAGACAAACGATCAGTCATTGATTGTAGCGGTACATGACACAAGTTTGACGATTGAGGTGCCGTCGCCCTGCTACTCAGACTCACGGTTGTCCCAGCAAGTGCCAAGTTTAACACGGTCGTGCACGAATGGAAACAGTGGAGCCTGGTCCAGTCAGGTGAAGTCGCCGTCTACACCTATCGAGTCAGAAGAAGCGCGTGGCAATGACTCAAGGTTCGCGATGAGCCCAGTGCGGAGAGAGGAGATCATCGAAATCGAGCTCACGGACCTGCTCATGCACACGCACGAAGAGATCCAGCATTGCCGAAACGAGCTGACAGACCAGATTCACCAAACAGATATGAGGCTCTCTGAAGCTCACTCGCAAACGCAAACGGACGTGCAGGTACTCCAACGCGCGCTCGAGAGTTCTCACATAGAGATGGCGAGGATCCAGGAGGAGGTGCACGAGACAAAGCAGAGCATGGAGGCTCTGCAGGCTTCCGTATTGGAATCCCAGAGATCGATGGAGGTGGCGATGAAAGAGCAGACGCGGCAGTGGAAGGCGATCTGCAACGATCTCATTGTGGAGAAGCGCAACGTCGCCAAGAAACTCGCAGAAGAGCGGGGCAAGTGTGCGTCAATGAAGGAGCATCTGGCAATGCACGACAACCAGGTTCACACGAGAGAGAAACGACCGAGCCTTCAATCAAGACGAGATGTCAACGCACCGCTGGTGCCAGAGATAGAGCTGGAAGCACCGAAAGCATCATCGTTGTGTCCAGCGAGTCCGCTTGCAGTAGCGTCAGTATCAAAGTCGTCGATGGAGCACGACTTTGAACTTCTACACAGCGACCTGTACAGCGAGGGAAGGGATGATTCGATATGCAGCAGCCCTGGCTTTCGATCAGCACCATCGTCAGTAGCAGATAGCGGTGGTCGTAGTGGCGATTGCAATGGCGCATCCATACCCTCTCCGAAGCACAAGCTCACGTCCAGCGATCTGTCGACTTCGCACACGAGCAACTCCCGACATCGCAGCCCTTCCGTCGCAAGCAGCAGCCGCAGTGGTGGTGTCTCCTCTGGCGTGAAGCTGCAACTGAACTTGGAGGCACGCTCGGACGAGCGATCGTCAACGCCAACCGCGAGCTTCCGGCGGTACTACCTGTCGTCAAAGCAGCAGCTCTCCGTCAGCAACAACAGCAACAGCAGTAGTGTTAGCCGCATAGCGCCACTGAGCTGAATAAATGTCCAATATAGTGAACGACATGTACCCATCCATCCATCGATCCTACCCACCTCGATCTCTGAAGCGCAGGATCTGCTGTCAAATTCGATCACCCTTTTCGACAGGGTCTGCTAAAAGTTGAAGTTGAGGTTTTTTGTTAGTCCCAAATAAAACCTCAAAACCTACAAGGTCGCAGCTCTAAGGTTTTAAAGTGAATGCCGTTTTTGAGGTTTTTTGAAAATGGCCGTTATACTTGGTATTTGTAAGGGAATGACTAATCCTCTTTAAAATATTTGAATGTTGAAGGGTTTGTGCACTATACTTGGTCTTTGTAAGAGGGAATGACCATTTAGCGTAGATAAGAAGGATTTTGATTCCTTGCGTTTCCTCGCCGTGCACTACACTTGATCTTTGTAAGGGAATGACCAAATAGCGTAGATAAGAAGGGTCTTGCGTTTCACGTCATTCCCGAGCGTCACGGTCATTTCCCGAATCTTCCGCCATTCCCCACACAGTGATCATGCGCGTCGTCCAGCCGCTCGCCATGCGCTTCAGCGCCCTCTCCGCCATTCAGAAGACCGCCGCGACTGCCCAGCGCAGCGCCGGGTTCGCCACGCAGACCGCGCTGCCGGGATGGTTCAAGCGCATGCAGACCACGAACGAGTTCAACCTGCCGCGCCTGCCGGTGCCGCAGCTCGGCGACACGCTCGAGCGCTACTTGGAGACGATCCGTCCGATCGTGAGCGAGAAGGAGTGGAAGGCGCACGCGAAGCTCGCGCACAAGTTTGAGAAGGAAGAGGGCCGCAAGCTACAGGAGTTTTTGCTCAAGCGCGAGCTCTCGCAAGCCATGGGAAAGGCGTACCCGTTCAGCTACATTGAAGCCGACTGGGACAAGATGTACCTGGGCGGACGCTACGAGTCGCCGATCAACGTGAACCCGGCGTACGGCATCGTGGACGAAACCGAGGGCAACTTGACAGGCATGATCCCACGCTCGGCGGCGTTTGTGCGCTCGGCGGTCAAGTGGTGGGGGAAGGTCAAGAACAGTGAGCTGGAGCAGGACAAGAACCAGTGCATGTTCAGCTTTGCGCGCCAGTTCGGCACTGCGAAGATCCCACAGCTTGAACGCGATGTGCTGGTGTCCTCCCCTCGCTCGTCGCACATTGTGGTGCTCAAGGGCAAGCAGTTTTTCAAGTTGAACGTGCTCAGCCCGGACGGCAAGCAGTTGCTCTCGCAGGCTGCGCTTGAGAAGCGTCTCGACGAGATCCTGAACTCGTCGGAGAAGTCGGAGCTCGACGTGTCCACGCTGAGTGCGGAGAACAGAGACGAGTGGGCGCGCATTCGCGGTGAGCTGATTGCGTTCGATGCCGTCAACGAGCAGTCGCTGAGCGCGATCGACTCTGCGCTTTTCGTGCTGGTGCTGGAAGAGCGCACGTCGCAAGACACGAAGGACCGCATGGAGCTGGCGCTGCACGGCAAGGGCTCTGGCCGCTGGTTCGACAAGGTGCAGGTCGCTGTCCAGCCGGACGGCCACCTGACCGTGAACTTTGAGCACTCGTTCTCGGACGGCACGTCGTGGAACCGCTGGCTGCACGAAGTGTGGCACGACATGCGCGGCACGAGCTCTGGGTTCTCGCCATTGAAGGAGCTCCCGGAGTTTGTGGACGCGAACAAGCCGACGAAGCTCCACTGGAAGCTTTCGAACAACCTCGTGGAAGATATCAAGAAGGCCGAGTCGAACTTTGCCAAATTTGCCGGCAACCTCAACACGGAGTTCCTCGCGTACACGAACTTTGCCAAGAACGAGTGCAAGCAGTGGAAGCTGAGTCCCGACGGCGTGGCGCAGATGGCCCTGCAGCTGGCGTTCGTCCGCGCGCACGGCAACGTCGCGGCGACGTACGAGTCGTGCTCGACGCGCAACTTCCTGCACGGACGCACGGAGACGATCCGCTCGCTCACGCCCGCGGCTGCCGAGTTTGCGCGCGCGGTCGCCGACGGCAACGCGTCGACGGAGACGCAGCGCGAGCTGTTCGTCACGGCCGTGAACCGCCACGTGGAGATGGCCAAGATGGCGCAGAAGGGACTGGGCGTCGACCGCCACCTGACGGCGCTCGCGTCGATCGCGAACGAGAGCGGCGTGGAGAGCGCGTTCCTGAAGAGCCCCGTGCGCGCGGCGAGCACGAACTTCCAGATCTCGTCCAGCAACGTGACGACGCCGTTCCTGCAGTACTTCAACTTTGGCGCCGTCGTGCCGGACGGCTACGGCGTCGGCTACCTGCTGCACAGCGACACGATCAACGTGAGTCTGACCAACTTCAACGACAGCAGCGTCACGGACGGCAAGAAGTACAAGCAGGCGATCAAGGAGTCGCTCGACACGATCAAGGCGCTCGCGGACGCCACGCCAGCTCCATAAAGAGGTTGTTTGTGTGTTTTGTCGTGCAAAAGTTGAAAGAGCTGGAAATATACATGGAATATAAGGAGAAAATGGTCCGGACGATGTAGTTGCTGGCAATGCGGCGCTGGATGTGTGTGTGTGTGTGTGTGTGTGTGTGCGTTGGATCGTTGGTGCAACGGTGGAACTTCTCTATGTTCAACACTGGTTCTCGTTTGCTTTATTTTCCAAATTGGTTCAAGACATCCTCGTGCTTTCTTCCTCTTTCGATTCTTGGTGCTCTTTGTGTGTGTCTACACACTGTAGGCCGCTTTGAAATGACGGAGAAGCGCGTCGCCATTGAACTCGACCACCGCGTGGACCTCTTTAAAGCTCTCCACGAAGACAGCAATGTCCTCGAGCACTCTGTGTATAAATCAAGACGAAAGCAGGTGTGAGCACCATAGCACATATGCATCAAGAATGTATGAACGATAGGCATGGGCTCGTACCTCGTCTTCCCGGCGGGCGTCTTTGGCTGCACGAGCTTGAAGCACTCGGGCAGCTTCTGCGAGAACATGTCGAACACGCGCGACATGACGTCCTTCATCTGCGTGGGGGAAAGTACGGGGTGCAGCACTGCGTGGAGCTTGAGCGTGCTCTGCGTGATGCCTCGCATCGGACTCGTGGGGATCGTGAGATTCGACGCGTCGTAGTTCACCTTCATCATCCACCACACAGATACAATCAATCAGTCAACAAAGTTCACGACAGCCACACACGCTTCAAGAGCAAGAAAAGTCCACCTCAGCTGCCACATTCTCCAGGAACCGCTTCATGATCTGGTCCTCGACAATGTTCGTGAACTTGCTGAAAATTTTCTCGTTGTGCTCAGCGTAATCGCGCAGCACGCGGTCAAACTCGTCCAGGAGTAGCTTCTGGCGGTCGGTGAAATGCGCTGCCAGCGCGGCTTTGATATGAGGAATCAGGGTACTGGCGAGGTCGAGAGACTGCGACGCCAGTGCTGCGATGGAAAGACAATCAAAGAGTCAGATGCAGTTAGTTGTGACCCAATACACCGCCGAGAAAAGGGGAAGAAATACGATTCGTACCGAGATGTCTGGCCGAAATGCTCTTTAAACGCGCGATTTGCATGGCCCCCGCACCCAGCACAAGCTGCGTCGTCCGTGAATTAAATAGCTGAGCAGCAGACACACAAATGATCAGTTAGACTTAGTGCATGCAGCGCCTCACTCATTGACACGTTGACAAACTCACCCTAAAGATCTCGATCGATCGTTGCAGCACGTCGGTTGCGAGCACCGGGAAGTTCGCAGCACACGACATGTAGTTCATCACGATCTCCAGCATCAGCAGCACGGACCAGACGATGCGGAACGATTTGCCACAAATCGACACTGCCTTGAACGGCGCAGCGGTCTCACCAGCGACCTCGCGGTCGTCCGACAAGATCAGCGACACGCCTCGGCCGCTCGACAAATCTTCCAAGGCTTTGTGGCGCGTGACCGAGATCTCGGTGTTCTTCCAGAGCTCGTGGTCCAGAGTCGACACCAATTTCGCCATTTGCGCTTGGTGGTATTTCTCCAAGAACAGCTTGAGCTGGGAGAACAGCGCGCCGCGCAACGTGTAGTCGGTCTTCCCTGTGAGCTTCTCGACGTTCACGACAAAGTCCATGGTCGTGTCGTACAGCAGGCGCAACTGCGGCATTGTGTACGTCGCCTGCACCTCTTTCCGCACGGCAAACAGGTTCGACACACTTCGCTGCGAGAACTCGCACGTCTTGCGGATCACTTCGTCGATTTCGCGGATCACGTTCGCGCACGTGGTCTTCATTTTCCAGTCGCCGAGCACTTCCTTATCTTCGCTTGAGATCTCGGACGGCGTCCACCCTTCTCCACTCTTCTTCTGGCTCTCAGCACCACCGCTGCCACTTGTAGTTGCGCTCGCGTTTTCATGTAGCTTAACAACAGCAGCAGCCACCAAGTCTTTCTTCTCCTCCAGCGACGTCTGATCGATTTTCTCCTGCATTGCGTGCACGAGCAAGTCCTGGACGACCACAGCGCGCTTGAGCACCATGATGAGATGCTCAAAGATCATCTGCACGCACTGCAGGAACTCGTCCGACTTAAGCGCGCGCAGCTGGATGGAAACCTTGGACTCAGCACCGGACGACGAGCCGTTCGCTTCGCCGTTGCCCACACTGTTTTTGCTGCTACTTGAGACCGCGATGGTCTCGGTCACCACGGTCTTGACCACGACCTTGATCTCTTCGTTGAGCTGGTCGCGGTACTTTGCAATGACGTCGCTGATCGAGTCCAGTCGGAAGAGCACTTCTATCAGACGCGTCGTCTCGGCAGTCGACGCGTCTCGCTCTTTGTTGTTGGTGATGCTGCTACTACTGTTACTATCTCTGCGACTCTGCGTTTCAAAAGACGACACATCGTCTTCGTGGAACATCCACTCGGGCGACGTGACAAGCGAAATGAACCGCTGCGAGATCTGTGTGACGATGAACCCGCGGTAGCCGTCGAACTTGTCGCCGAGTGAGCTCAGCCCGTGGATACCTTTCAAGTGCTCTCGCAGCGTTGTCTGCGCACTCTCGATCAGATCTAACGCGCTCGTGTAGTCCTGACACTGCACCAGTGCGTCGATTGCGGACTCGGCGTTCTTGACGCTTTCGATCATCGTCACGACTTCGTGCAGCTCTGCGATGCGCTTCTGGCGGCGATGCAAGCTCACAATGTCAAGCGTCTTGTCCGCCAGCCCATTTCGCAGTCGGTCCATCGTCTTTCTGAGAGTTGCAACCTGGTCGCAGGCGACGGAGATCGATCGCTTCATCACTTCCTGGTTCGCAGACGCTTCGAAGAACCGGTCGGATCGAGACGACACCTGACGCAGCAGTGTGAACTCGACGCGATCGAGGTAACCTGTGAGCTACAAAATAGAGAATAACGATACAAAAATGGTTCAGTCATTTTTCAGAACAGTCGATGTCATCATTGCGCAGCCATCTGAGTACCTCATCTTGCAGCGTCGAGGACGTTTGCATGCTCATGACTTCTTCAAAGACCGCGGGGTCGGTCAGATCGAAATTCGGTCGGAAGAACATGCTTGGAACGACGTTCAGGCACTTGGCGACGTCCTCTGTCATTCAAAAACAATCCACAATCAACAATCATTTCGTTGATTAGCCATCCAAACACACGACCACAGAACGTCGCGTTCATATCGAATCGATGGAAGTACGTACCGTCAGCGACCGATATGGAGGGCACGTTCTTCGAAGAAAGCTGCTCACTGATCGGCTTGGCGTGGTTCTCTTCGTACTTTTTCGCGTTCTTGCCGAATTTCTTGAGATATGGATCAAAGTCGCGCGAGTGCACGAGGTCGAGGCCCGGGAACGGCAGCATCGGGATGTCGGCCTCCAGCGGGTAGAACACGTCGAGCAGCGCGCCGCCCCAGTTGCTCGCCTTTGGGTTTGTGAGCACCGAGTGCAGGTTGTGATGGCACACTTCAAGGTACGCGCGCTCTTCCTCGTCCATGTGCTCCACGTCCTTCAGCGCTGACGACGACGCCGAAGACGATGCAGAGCCTGTTCTCGCGTCCGGTCGCGGCGGCAGCTCCCCTCTCGAGCCTGTGCGAGACGACGAGCTCGTTCGAGAACTCGTGCGCGAGCTGTGGCTGTTGCCAAATCCGCCGCCACTGCCGCCACCCGCAGATCGCGCAGACGCTGGCGCCGTGAGCTCCCGCTCGCCGCCAAAAGACGACATGCTGTGCGCATAGTGACCGCCGTCAGAGCGCGTGGACGAGGGCGTGCGCACGTCAAACAGACCCGGGTACTCGGAAGGGCTCGGCTGCGCCATGCGACTCGAAGACGAAGGGGTCATGAGCGAGCGCGGTGTGGTGGCGACGATGACCGAGTCCTTGACGGCGGTGATGGGGCTGCTCAAACCGTCCCAGCCGCGCTTGAGCAGCCCGCTGGGGGAGAAGAACGCCGGCGGCTTCTTCCCGTCCATACTTGAGCTTTCTTATGAATGTACGTGCGCACGCACACAGCCAGTCAGACGGACTGCTAGCGAGGCGGATATGAGGAGCGCGTGAGCGAGCCTTGAAGTCTTGAAGCTCTTTATCAAATGCGCCACGCAGACACGGGGCTTCACGAAAAAAGGGAATGTTGCACGAAGTATGCGCGTCTTGAAACAACCGCTCATGAGGTTGCGTGAAGGTATTATAGTTTTAGTGACGTAACCTCGAATAGTGACAGCAACAAATTGAGCGTACCGTAAAATTGAAATAACTGCACATTAGTGACTATTGTGGATTTTAAACAACTCCACGTATTTTTCCATGAAGTGAACGCTGATCGCAAACTTCCATCCATACAAAAGTGCACGTTGATCTGGCCTCACAATGAGGCCAAATCAAATAGTGCATTTTCGTGCCAGAAGCAATTGACACTGGCAGGTTGATAATATCACTTGGTTGTAACGAAGTGAGATCATTGTGTTCTGATGCTTGCGAGTGTGAACACTCTGCCACTGTCGCAAGCGTCCAAGAAACGATCAAGCGCATGAAAACATATTGTGAGGCTTGTGGTGCGTCGCAACATGCCAAATCCGGATAAGCGGAACTTTTTGTTCCATGTCAGATTCGATTGAGAAGAACTTGGCCCCGATTAGCATCGGGGCCAACCGCCATCACGCTCATTGAGCTACCATTGTTTTGCTTGTCATTTTGCTTGCTTGCCTGTTTGGTATGTTCGATGGGTTAGTAGTGTCATCTGCGTGATGAAACATCCGCAACAGAGCACCTGAAATCTATTTTGAAAGGCGTCTCGGGGTGGCAAAAGCGAGCGCCGGCATCCATCCCAGTGCACCAGCGTTGAACTCGGGAAGAGAAGACCTCAAAGTTGAACGATCTCCCATTCGAAAAGAACCCGTCGCCACCTCCATCGGATTCCGCGAAAGCGCCGTCCATCTCATCCGATCCAAGTCCCGGATGAGTCTGATGAGATAGATGGACACGCATGGGTGTTGGTTGGCAAGGGACAGACAGAGATACGCAAGATATTGGAAAAAAGTTCCCAACCATCTTGATTGATGTGTGTGCAATATCCAAGGCAGGAGCTCAAACAAAAGCCCAAACATATCCAAGCACGACACTTATTGTTTGAAGCATCGGGAAGAGAAAACTGGGGTCGCCAGTTTTCCACCATCAACGAACCGCTGACGCGCCAGCTTGACACACCAAATTGGTGCGTTCAAACGGATGGTTGCTGTCGAAATGATCGCTGTCGCCATGGTGATCTCACCCGAAAATCAGTCGATCATGAGGGTGGAAGAGATCTTTTCGCGAAAGGTACTGAAGTGGCGCTGCTCTGTCGCTGAAGCTGGTACTGCTGGATCTGCTGCTGCTGCGCGGGGCTGGGCTGAGCTGGGCAGGTACTGCGGCGCCACGCGCGTCCTCCTCGCCGCCATCGAGACCTCCTGGGACGTGCAGCCCCGCGCGTGCCTGTGCGCCGCCCTGCTGGTCGCTGGCGTCGCGGAAGCGCTGGAACGACGGATACATGGGCACGCACGCGAAGAGCTCTTTTCTCTTTTTCAACGCTTGCTCTGTGCAAGAGGCACTGAATGTCAAACTGCTTACCTCTCATACTCGCATGTCTTGTTTCAGAGTTAGTTTAAAAATTAAAACCGCACTTACATAACATCAATGATCATTATGTCTTTTGAAGAGGTTTATGAATACCAACAGACCGAATGAAACTTCGTGATTGGACGATCTTTTTCACCCACTTCACAAGTGCAGGTAGTGACGCGCCAGTCAGCCTGGCGACTTTCCCATGTTGACCATCACTCCGCCAGTGCACACTCGCTCAGCAAGCACGCAGCAGGCTCCCACTTCTTCTTGCGCCACATCTTGCAAAGAAGCTTGCTTGGTGAATTGTCTGGCTGGAAGGACGGACGGACGACGGCCGGAATCCCGCACGCCACAAGCAACACAACAGCGACGTCACTTCCCAACTTGCGTCGTCGCGCACACACACTCACCCGCCCGCTCGTCTTCCTTCGTTCCGCCATTGACTGGTGACAGATCGCATTGAAGACACCGACGAGAAGAAGAAACGCCCGCCGTCGACTTATTTAGACACCACACCAAGATCAACCCACACGCCAGCGAGACGACTGCCACGCAAAGCACAAGCATAAAGCATAAGGCATGGCGCTCTGGGGCACGCTGCGGCAGCGCATCGGCGGTGGCTCGACGCGCGCCGACTCGGACGCGTTCGTGGACGACTTTTTCAAGAAAACCAAGCAGGACCCGCGCTGGGAGCTCGAGCGGCTCGAGAAGGACGTGAACGAGTTCATCGCCAACCAGCTCGCGGACAACCGCCGCGGCATCGCGCTCGTCACGTCCGGCGCGACGATCGTGCCGCTCGATGCAAACAACGACACGTTTGTGGACCTGTCGGCAAAGATCCAAGAGCACCAGGGGCCGGCGTGCGCCGAGTACTTGCTGCATCTCGGGTACGCGGTCATCTTTTTGCACCGCGAGGACTCGATGCAGCCGTTCACGCGCCACTTCCAGAAATACATCCAGAACGGCGCGTTTATGAGCATGTTCCACGTGTGCGAGCAGGGGCTCGTGCTCGAAGGACTGGATCTCGGCCAGCAGGTCAAGATGCAGAACATCACGCAGCTGTACAGCGACGCGAAAGACCGCCTGCTCAATGTCAGCTTCACCTCTGTGCAGCAGTACCTGATGCTGCTCCGCCTGACCACGAAAGCCGTGAACGCAGCAAACAACCGCGGGATCGTGGTCTTGGCCGCGACGGTCATGGACTTTTACGTGCCCATGCATGAGCACGACCTCGCGAAGAAAGACAAGGGCGAGTTCTCGGTGAACTTTGTGCGCGTGCCCAAGCTGATCAAGCGCGTGCGCAAGGAGTGGTGTCCCAAGGCGTTTCTGGTCACGCTCAAGCACGAGTTCCAGGACGGACAGATGATTGAAGCTGCGCACGGCGACATTGAGAAGTACGGCGTGGACGTCATTGCTGGTACGTACCGCCACGAGAACACGCACGAGATCTTGCTCATCACCGAGCAAGAAGACACGATCGTGAGCTGCCCAGAAGACGAAGACATCAATGACGCGTTCGCGTCTGCACTCGCGGACATGCACCGCAACTTCCGCAAGAAGCGCGAGATCCTGCAAAAGGGCAAGCAGCTGCTGCTGCTCTCGGCCAAGTTCTCGATGCTCAAAGAGCAAGATTTGATCAACGAAGACGCGAACGGGAACAAGAACGTCAAGTTCGGCAAAGGCGTCAAGATCTGCATGGACCGCCGCAATGGCGGCAAGGCGTCGGTGTACGAGCTCAAGCACATTTTCCAGAACAAGCGCCGCTGCGCGCGTGCCCACGTGTGGGAGAGCTCGGTGGAGCACAAGTCGGGCCACTCGACCACGGACGTGGTGGTCGCGTTCAGTCCTGCGGGCAACCCGGAGACGATCCGCGACGTGTGGGGCGATTTCTGGTCGGGCTGGGCGGAGAACGAGATTTCGGAGTTCAAGCGGCAGATGGGCACTGTGTCGCTCACGTCCGCGCTGAACGTCGTGACGTCGTCGATCTCGGGCGACTACAGCCCAGCGTCTGCGATCTTGCAGTTCATGTGGAGCAAGATCGGCTCGGCGTGGTCAGATGGCGAGCAGACGCGCATTCGCCAGAGCATCCAGAACATGATGGCGATGGGGCTAGACCGCGGTCTCATTGAGCCTCAGGACATCACGCCGCTGGATAAACTGATGGCACGACCGCGCATCCAGCGCTTCAATTCGCTCGTACTCGACCAGCCACCTGTGTCGGTGCACTCGCACTCGCGCCGTCGCCGACGAGACAGTGACGAAGACAGCACCGACAGCAACCCGATCCGCCTGAGCAAGGCGCGCAGCGTGCGTGTGCACCGCGCGGTGCACGACTACATGCAGGACATGATCAAGGACGGCTTGCTGGACACGATCATGAAGTACGTGGAGCAAGGCGCAGCGGTGCACATCACAGGCTATAGCATGGGCGGCATGCTCGGTCAGTTGTTTATGCTCTACCTGGGCGACCGCGCGCGCATGGAAGGACTGGACGCGAGCCAGATCAACATGGTGGGCTTTGGCTCGCCGCGCATTGGCGACATTGGCTTTGCTGCGCGCATGCGCGTGCTCTTTGACCCGGAGCAGGTGCTCATTGTGATGCACCCGTCCGACACGGTGCACGCGTTCCCACCAACAGCAGAGGGCTACGTGGACTCTGCGATCAAGATCTTCCTCAAGGAGGACGGCTGGGGCGTCGGCCGGCGCACGGCGTCGCCGTTCTCGCTGCTGCCGATGACCAAGTCGATCGACAGCATCCTCGAGCGCGCATTCAAGTCGTCCGCCGAGGCGAAGAAGGCGGCGGAGACCGAGTGCACGTTCTGTCTGAGCAAGGCGCACTCGGCAGAGCAGCACCGGTGCCGGTACTGCATTGAGCGCGGCACGCATCGCGGCGCGGACTGCCCGAACCGCAGCAAGCCGTGCCTGCTCTGCGGCCACGCGAACCACTGCACGGGCGAGCACCGGTGCAAGGTGTGCCAGCAGTACGGCCACCGGGGCCGCGAGTGCCACGCGCAGCGCGACGTCGGGCTCACGGAGCTGGTCACGTACTTCCGGTTCCACCATTTCCTGTACTACAATTCGAATTTGAAAAAGTCGGTCGAGTTCACCGCAATCTAGGGACAGACAGTCAAAATTTGTCTATGGATCCTCCTCTAAGCTAGTTTCTAATAAATCGTAATGTTATTCCTTTCATACTCACCACCATTGTTGTGCCATTGAGCCCCTCTCTCGATGTGTCGTCAATACGCCCGCAGGTTCTGGCGCAGCGCTTGCGTGGACGGCGGGTAGACGGACCAGAGCGCGAGCTTGTGGTCCTTGGACGCCGACGCGAGCAGCGAGTTGTCGGGACTGAAGTCGAGTCCGAAGACGCTCTCGGTGTGGTGCTTGAGGATCGCCAGCGGCTTGAGCTTGCGCAGGTGGAACACGCGCACTCTGAACATTGGAAAGAGTGACACGCTTAGTGAGTCTGCATTCCAGAGTTCACACATACAAAGAAACATGAACACGGTCAGCCGAAATCGTTCATACCTGTGGTCCCAGCCGGCGGACGCGAAGATGCGCTGGTCACCGCGGATGCGGATGACGCTCATGCCGCCGTGGTTGCACTTGAAGAACGAGCGCGACGAGATCGCGAAGCTGCCGGCGTCAAAGTTTGCGACAAAGAGGTCTTCGCCCGAGGAGCCGCAGATCGCCGACTGCCCGTCTCGCGTGACGTCGAACGCTAGCACTGGTGGTTAGCATCACAATCACAAGAAGAGATGCTGGTCAGACAGGTATATACTGGCAGGCGATACTGATTCAGTGCTGTCAACGTACGTGGATTGGAATCTGGTGTGATCTGCGCCTCGCACGTGGTCTTCCCACCCGAGCGCAGGTCGAGAACCGCGAGCGCGCCGCTTTCGAAGCCCGCGCCGATGAATGTCTGCGTGGAGCTGTCTGTCTGAACGCCCGTGGCTTCAAAGAGACTCAGCGACATGCACATACCCTTCTTGCTCTTTGAGTTGCTGCCGATCTCGCTGGCTCCATCTGGGACAGCGATGCGAAGCGCTGGGCTCGATGAGGTCACGCGGCAGTCGTAAACGAGAATCTGAAGAGGCATTTCATAGAGAGACATTAGGTAAAATGATAGGACGATGAGCATAACACCAAGCGATAGATGATCTGGCTTACATGGCTCCCTTCGTCACTCGGACACACGATCAGGTCCCCACTCGCTATTGCGTCGCTCGCCTGATGCCGTCCTTGGTGTAGCTCTTCGCTGCTCTCCACACCCGCAGCATCCGGCCAGCGCAGCGTCGCGAACTTGGTGAACGAGAACGAGCCGCAGTAGTAGGACGCCAGCGGCTCGCAGCCTTGGCGGAAGCTCACAGTGTCCCACACTTTCACGAGCCCATCGCGACCCTGCGTCACAAAGCGCGCTGCAGAGGAGGAGCCCAGCGGACTCGCGTGCAGCACGCCCGCTTTCGAGTGCGCGCTCGCCACTGACGCCGACTCACGGCGCGACCGCAGGTCCCAGATCTTCACGACGCCATCGGCAGCGCCCGAGACGACGCTCGTGGACGTCAGAAAGCTGCTCGCGTTCACCGGCACGCTGTGGCCGCGCAGGATGGCCAGCGGCTCCGGCGGCGGCTGCAGCGATGATGTGAACGCTTTCTTGCGGTCTGTTGCCATTTTGATCTCGCCTGGTCTTGAGGTTGATTGATTTTATTTCGCGATTCCATACGTTTCTAATTTAAGAAACTGGTGTTTTTAGAAATTCAACGACTATTAGAAACGAGTGCGGAGTTTATGATGAGGATGAATACTCAGCCAGGCTGAATCAGCCTCATCACACTCGCACTCGTTAATATATTTCGCTAGTCGTTTGGCGAAGGATACACGATATTTCACTGCAAAGAGCACAAGTGCAGCTACGTTTTGAATGTTATCAATGTTAGTGCTTATTTGGATCCTAGGTGTCTGCGTGTACCGAGGGTGGTCAAATTTATTTATTTCGGTTTCGCAGTATCATCATTTCAGATTTTCGACAGTCATGGAGTAAAATGTGTAATTCCGAAAAGTCACATTGAGGGCTCACAGCGGGTTACACTGTATTTAAGAGTCAAAATATGTCAGAATTTTTTGACAGACTTCACATTAAGACTGAAAGATCATTCATGATCAAGAGGCGTGAAATGACTACCTCGATGACCTGCTTTGGACTCTCGCCTCTTCAGCTTGAATTTTCCAGAGGAGTTGCAGAGTCAACAGAAGGGGTCAATAGATGAAAAAACCTTGGAAAATGTTGTGGCTCCACATGTTACCATACTTTGTTGCTAAAGTTTGTGTTTCGGCGTCTCATTCTGCGATCGCATAGCAAAGAATATATGTGTGCTTCAAGCGCTCATTACAGAGCGCAATAGGCGCTTCTGTTCTTTCTTAGTGTGCCTTGTAGATTGTGATGAAGTGCATCGAGCGAGCAACACATACATACCGGCAGAGTGGGATGAACAAAGCAGCTTTGTTATATAGAAATTCATGTGGAAAAAGACGCTACTTAGAACTCACTTGGCTTTGCCATTGGATAAAAAGGTGTTAATGGAGTGAGTAAGGTGTCATACTTTAGATAGATATTGAAAATTGTACAAAAAGAGAAAATGAATTGGAATATCACGCAAGATTACTACTAGTCATTTCTCTGGTAGAAGAGCTTTAAACTTTTCTTACTTTGCTTGCTTCTTTACGGTAGCGCGAAAATGGACTATGGTTGGTGATTTACACGCTTGCAGATGGCGCTGGTCATTATGGTTGCAGCAAGTCCGATTTCAGGCTAGGAAAATTAGATGCGACACAAAAATGTGTTAGTCTTGGCATATAGGTAAACATTTTCCTTTAAATATGTTCGATCCGCTGTAAACAACTCGTCTATTCTGCCCTGTGGTGTCATGCAAGATCTGGAGCTTCGCGCGAAGCCACGGCATTGTGGGCATATCGCTAGTCCTCTATTACAAATATCACCTGTATAGTAGATCCTATTTTGCGTGCATACTCGATAACCTGAAATAATCAATAGCAACATTGTCCAGCGCACATTATTGAGTTGGGGAGGTTTTCTCGACACAGCACGCACAAAGACATGTCAACATCGGGATGCCTTGCGCGTCATCCAGCATGGTTTCCCTCGCCTCCCTTTCCACCACTCCACCACAGCGAAAATGTCCAATAAACAAACCCACACGTTGTGTGGGTGATGCCGCCACTTTGCTGTGGATTATGCCTCTTGACCACTTGTCACTGGACCACAATGGAGACTAAACTCGCAGAATGAATGACATGCGTCCATTTCATTCATTCTGCGATGAGCATGAGCATCAAGAGACGCGACCTTCCGGCTTTCTGGGTTCTTTTTGTTCAGCGCATGAAACAACAGGTGGCCCCACTCGAAGGCGCAATCATCAGCGGGCAAAGGGCGATTGCAGATTTGGCACTGATAAACTTCAATACAAACTCCAGCTGGCGTGCGTGCTCGCATAAAGTTCCATAATTCTTCCAGTCAGACCACCACCAACCGCACATCAACTGTCACAACGCAATTTGCGAGCTGCAACCCAATCTATCGACAAACAAGCAAACAAGACCAAGCAACTTGCTGGGAAAAGCGACGCTGCTGCTTTTATAACCATGATGCTGCAGATCTTCACACCGGTGAACTGGAGCGAGACGCTCGCGACCAAACCCAACAACAAGCGCAGCATGAACACGTACGTCGTGCAGGACGGCGACACGCTCGCGGGCATCGCGCTCAGGTATAGATTTGTGTGTGGACGCGCAAGTGCAACTTATATAACCGCCATATGTGTGTTTGCTTGTTTGCTTGTTAGTTGCGCCGCATCACTATTGTGCTTGCTTGCTATGGTGTCTCGTTGCTCACTCCATTGTCGAATTCTCACTCACACATTGTCGACTCGCATTGCTTGGGTTTGTGTATCAGACACAACGTGCGCGAATCAGAACTGCGCGCTATGAATAACTTGCTAAGCGGCAGCGCGATCTTCCGCGGCCAGAAGCTCAAGGTGCGCCACAGCAAGAAGCAGCGCAGCCAGAGCCTGCCGGTGCTGCCATTCGCCGACAAAATGGACCAGGTGGAGGAGACACCGAGCAACAACAGCAAGAGTGAAGGCAAGGACGACGACACTGGAGACAGAGACCAGCAGCAGCCCGAGGCGTCGCCCAGCAGAAGCGACCAGTTCAAGGGCTTCATCCCGCCGCGCAAGTCTACGAGTTTCCATCCCGAAGACGAAAACGATACTAACGAACTTGCAGCAAAGTGGAAACCCAAGCAGCGCTCCAAGTCCGAGCGGCTCCCCGCGCACTACGAGGACGACGAGGTTGTGCTGCCGCGACTGATCGGCGGCACGGCGAGCGAGGTGCTCTCGGACGCGCGCTACTCCACGATGCTCGTGCCCAAGCTCGAAGCGAGTCTGTCGATGCGCTTCCGCGGCTACGACTGGAAGTTGTTGTACAGCCTCGCGCAGCACGGCTCGAGCCTGCACACGCTGCTGCGCAATGCGCGCGACGCGAGCCCGACGCTGGTTGTGGTCGAGACTACGCGCGGCGACGTGTTTGGCGGGTTCACTGCTGTGCCCTGGAAGAAGAGCGCCTCGTACTATGGCAACGGCGAGTCGTTCGTGTTCACGTGCCACCCGCGGTTCGAGCGGTTCCCGTGGTCGCGCAAGAACGCGATGTACATGCTGAGCACGGGCCAGTCGATCGGGATGGGCGGCGGGTACGTAGCTTTTACACTGGAGTTGCTGGCTGGATGCGTGTCTGTGTCAATATGCTAACGTTAACAATTTCTGTTTCTGTGGCGTCTTTGGTTTTTTGTGAATACAGTGGCGGCTTTGCGTGGTTCCTCAACTCGGATCTCTCGAGAGGGTCAAGCGCTCAATCCGACACATTTATGAATCGGTATGTGGTGCTTTTGATTATGATGAGGAGCCTTGTTGCGTATTGAAGTACACTAACTAACTGTGAACATGGTGCTCTGGTTGCTGCTCAAATAGACGACTGACCTCCGAGACGGACTTCGACATCGCGTGCGTCGAAGTGTGGGGCTTTGTCACAAAGCACTAGGCATTGATCAAGATGGCTTTGTTTTAGCCATGGATGGCGCGCTTGCGAGGAAGTCTTGGAAGGCATCACGCACGCGGCTCACTTCAGCGAGCTCTTCAGCTGTGGGTTTTCTGGGGTGTTTTCCAGTTGCCTCTTCGCACGCCTAGTGATCGGGTAGAGGGTACTAACGTTAAACCATAGAGGATAGCAAGGAACGATTGAGGGATTTTCCCAAACAAGTGCAGGAACACGGCTCGGTCCCTCAAGTCTTGTGCCGTCGGGCCTTCTTTGTGTGCCAAAAGGCTCACGGACTGACAGACCTTCGACAGGCTTTGACAGTGGAGGTCCGTGCATCCCCATAGATCGACAGGCTTTGACGGAGGTCGTGCATCCCCAAGACCAAGTACAAAGACGAATCGCGAGTACCTACAGGGTCACAGAACTTAGCAACTTAGCATCCATTAAGTCGACTACAGGATCACAGAACTTAGCAACTTAGCATCCATTTAGTCGACACCTGCTTCGACGACGACGCTCTTCACGACGCGCCCGCTGCCGCAGACTGGAACGTGGCGCGACACGACGCAGGGAGCTGGTTGCGCATTGCCCCCATGAGCTCCAGCACCTGGCCCTGGCGCTGGCGCAGCGCGTGCTCGAGGAAGAACGACGAGAGCCGCTCGCACCACTCGGCGGATCGGAAGATCGTTTGGAGCTGCTTCAGGCTCGACTCGCTCGCGCTTGGTGGCTCAGTCGCCGAGGAGGAAGACGGATCCGTTTCCAGGAGCAAGTCGTGGATGAGCAGCGCAGCCTGTCAATAACAAGTTGGTAAATCACAAAATTAGCAACTCGCACACATCGTTTATAAACTATAAAACTCATTTGTATGCATAAAATCATCCTCACCTTGAGTTGCACGTTTGTAGGGTGGAGCACGCCGTCAAACACGCTTGCGAGCAGCTCTGGTCCGTTGTGCAGCAGAAAGAGCCGCTGGCCACGCTCGTTGAAGAGGATGAGCGATGAAATGCCGTACAGCGCCTTCTTCTTGACTTCAAACACCGCCTTGAGATGCTTCGCGTCATCGTTGCTGCTCGACGACGCCTCGAGCGCCAGCGAGTCGATGAGCTTCGGCAGCGCGCCGGCGTCAATCGCCCAGTTCTGTCCCTCCTTGTAGTTCTTCGCAGCGCTGCCGATGATCCACGAAGCGTGCGCGCGCACGGGCAGAATCGTCGAGTTCAAGTAGCTCGTGATGATGTCGAAGCCGCCGATAAAGTTGAACACATGGGTCTTGTCCAGGTCCTGCACTTCCCACTCGAGCACTTCCAGCACGTTCACCATCTCGTCCACGTTGCCGTCGCGCTCGGCGTCGCGGAACTGCTCGAGCAGCGTGCCCAGGTACTTGGAGTCGTCCTGCATACTGCCGATCGCGTCTTTCAGGTCTTGCTGGCGTTGCTTCCAGAGTTTGATGATGCGCTTGCGGAATTCTTCTTTCGACAGCTTCGTGTGCGCTTCCTGGATGTCCATGCCATCGTCGAGCGTCGGCGGCTCAGGCAGTTGTTGCAGCACTTCGTAGATCTTTTCGTGGTTCCACGCCGGTTCTCTCGCTGGTGGTGCTTCGTCAACCGCGTTCTCATCACTGTCGACGGCATCACCTTCTCCAGCACCAACTGGCACAACGTGCGAGGTCACTTTTTTCGTGACAACAGTGTCAACTTCGCCGTCGATGTCAGTGGCGACAGTGACCGTCGCATCCTGGTCGACCACCACCGAGCGCATGCTTTCGTCCACTTCCGTGTCCATCGGGTCCATCAGCTTCGCCTCTTTCTTCCCGGTCTCGAGGTTCAAACGCACATGAAGACCCTACATTTCGCAATTTGCAAACACACATACACACATACACACGTAAAAATCAATCAGCTTGGCCATTCCTCATGCATTCTACGGTCGCCATGAGCAAAAACAAGATGGCCTTACCCGTGGGATGCCCTGTCCAGGCAAGATCTCCTTCCACTCGTCCGTCGCCACAAACTCCGGGATGCGCTCTTTCGTTGCCTGCGGCACAGGTGGCGGCGCTGCTGCTGTAGTGGTCGTCTCTTTCGCATCAACAGTGTCAGCAGAGCTCTCCACCACGACCAGTCCTCCGCCTCCTCCTGCTGCGACAGATGCACTAGCGACGGGGCCTGCAAACGCAAACAGCACGAGCGCCCCTAGCAGCGCGAGGCGCACACTAGCTCTCACGTTGCGGCCGCGGCGGCGGCGCAGACGCGCGTTTGTCGGCTCTCGGTCGGTCATTTCCGTTCGTTTCTCGTGCGTCTTGGGTGTCAATTTCGCAACTGGATGCGAGGCAATGCGCACGAAAGGCAAGAAGATACGTGGCCTGTGGACACGCTGCTGCAACCTTCAGACGACCTTCGGAACACCTCGCACATTCGAGAATGGACGTTCATTGAGCGGCGGTAGTTCTTGTGGACGCGTAATTGGAGAACGGATGGATGAATGATGATGAATGGGTTCATTGTGAAGAACGCCGCGTGGCACTAAGCGAGGGAGAGAGACAAACAAACGCGTGAGAGCCATTGTGTGTGGATTAATTGCATCTGTCTGGCCATATAATGGCGTGCGTGGCTCTATGACGATGGCATTGTAAAGCAAAGAAAAGAAAAGGCAGTGGGGTTCCCCATTCAAGTGGGGTCGTTATGACTTGGAGACCCAGATACTTTGCTCAGTTGAGCAGCTTGGCTTCCTTCTTGCCAGTCTCCATGTTGATGCGGATGTAGAGCCCCTGTCGCGCATAATACGCCCCAGATACACGCAATTACAGTTAATACGCATCGCACTGCAGGAAGAGTGCTAGAGAATACCAACAATAAAAAAAACTCACCGGAGGCAGCGCCTGGTTTGGCAGAATGTCCTTCCACTCGTGCGTTGGCACGAACTCGGGCACGGCGCTCTCCTGCGTCGCTAATGGCGCGTCGCGTGTAGCTCCAGCTGCAGCAGATGTGCAGTCGCCCGTGCACCGCGTCTCGTCCACGACCACGAGCGCTCGGTCGTTCGTGTGCTCTCGCAGGCGCGCACCGCTGGTCACTTGCACCAGCAGAAAGAGAGCGACGCACGCGGCGGCATGGATGAGCTGCATCTGCATGCTGCGCGAGCGCTGGCTCTGATCTATCAGAGTCTGGTGTACTGGCGATGGATTTGGACGGCTCTTCAAGCAACAGCGTTCAAAATAATAGTACCCCCTTTATGATCCATTAATACTCGATGTACGGTACTATTTCATGCACGCATTTTGACGTCAACGCATTCGCATTCAAAGTTCAACCGAAGAGCTCAAAAGCCAAGGACAGGAAGCACAGAAGCACAGGAAGGCAGGCATGAGTGACGGCGGCATGGGCGTCCCAGCGCATCTGGCGGCGGCGCACGCGGCGATCCTCGAATCCCAGCAGCAGCAGCCTTTGTCGCAGTCGTCGCCGCTGCGTAGAGTGCAGTACTCGCGTCTGGGCGACCCGAAAGCGGGAATGCGCGTGAACAAGTGGGACGCGCTGATTCTCGACTCGGAGATCATGGGGCTGCTCAAGAGCCCGATGAAGTCCATGTTCAGCATGTTCGAGCCTGGTGTGATGGAACGCGTGAAGCCTGAGATCGACGCGGTGCTCGGTGCGCTGCTCTTCTTCTTCTCGACGAGCATTCGAAGGGTATGTCTGCCGATTAATGTGTGGTTTTCTCTCTGCCAATGCGCCGTCGTGACTACTGTGTATTTGTGATGTTGAATATACAGCCGACACCCGGAATGAAGCTGGAAAACGTGCAGTTTGTGCAAAGCTCACTGACGCAGAAGCGCATCGCGGCGCTTTTCCTGCTCTCGGTCGGCGCTCCGTATGTTTGGAAGCGCCTCTTCCGGTACATTTCGTCGTCTCGATGGAACACGGCGTCCAGTGAGTCCACTCCTGATGCTGACGATGGCGAAGTGCGACGCACGTGTCTGCTGAAAGTGATGAAGTGGTTCGAGACGTTCGTGATCACATGTCAGCTTGCAAATTTGCTCGCTTTCCTGCGCAAGGGCACGTACCGGTCGCTTCCCGAGCGATGTCTCTCAATGAAAATGGTGCGCATGTGGTGGTGGGTTTCTACTCTTATTCGTGTATTGGGAGCTCTAACACGTGTATTGCTACTTGTGATGTTGCTCTGTTTTTAATATGTGAGCAGGAAAGCATTGAGCCATCGACGACCCCGCGTTCGATCAACTTTGAATACATGACGCGCCAGCTTCTCTGGGACGGCTTGATGGTGCGCACTCCAATGATATCCTAGCCATGCAATTGCCTATGGGTATTAATGTATTGCTCTCTGTGTGTATCTCTCTCTCTCTGTGTGTAGGAATTCGGCAACTTCGTGCTGCCGTTCTTGACGTGGAGTCGCAGCAAAGCGACGTCGTCCTTCCGAGGCTCGGCGACAGAAATCACCAGTCGCTCGCAGTGCTCACTGTGCGGAATCGCCCCACCTCAGGTAAGTTTGCTTGTGTCTTTTGTGGGAATGTTTCCTCTTGCGCGCCAGTTGCACAATGCTAAGCTTACGTGTTCTTGCTGCACTTGCTTGCTTGTGCTGGATAACAGACGCCGTACATCACGTCCTGCAAGCACGTGTACTGCTACTACTGCCTGCAGACCGCGGTCGCGGGGGACGAAGACTTTGCGTACGTGCTGTGAATCCGTTTGTTGCTGTTGATCCTGCGTGAGGGCTGACCATCTCACTCTATCTCTGCGTGTGTGTGTGTGTGTGCGTGTGTGTTTTTGTCATGCGCGTGGTTGAACCGACAACTCAGGTGTGTGGCGTGTGGAGTGAAGTTCGATTCGTCGCAGAGACTGCGAGCGTAAGTGTGTGAAGCAATCGTGAAGTCTAAGAGCTCCAGACAACTGAGATCTGTTTTCGTCTCGTGGAAAGAATGAATAGACGTGTATTCATCAAATGGAAAGCCAACAACTCACAGGTAGGCGCTTCCAGGAGCATTGCAGCGTGGATCGGCTGAACTATTGTTTCAACCTGCATCATTCGCGCAAACTTTTCCACCTCCGCAGCGATTTTGAAGGTGGGTATGGAAGTGATGCTCGACAGCCCGGAGCTGGCACAGCTACATGTCCAGCTTAGCTTAGAGACTACTCCTATCTTCTGACTTCCTACAATATAAACAATGATCGTTGAACGATGTTTCTTTTGAAAAGGGTGGTGTTAAAAAACACCAGGGATGAAAATCGACTCACGAGTGGGAACTCATGCGCCAATTGTTGAAGAGCGAGGCTCTCTGTCTCTCGACCATTCCCTCCTATCGCTCACAGACTCGCATCTGTAAGCGCTAAGACGAGAACAGTTCGCGAAATGGATGGGGCGAAGACGCTTACGAGCGCTCGCCACGGATGCGGCGGGCCAGCTGGATGTCCTTTGGCATGATCGTGACACGCTTGGCGTGGATCGCGCACAAGTTGGTGTCCTCGAACAGGCCAACGAGGTACGCCTCAGCGGCTTCCTGGAGCGCCAGCACGGCCGAACCCTGGAAGCGCAGGTCCGTCTTGAAATCCTGCGCGATTTCACGCACAAGACGCTGGAACGGCAGCTTGCGGATCAGGAGCTCGGTCGACTTCTGGTAGCGACGGATCTCACGGAGAGCCACCGTACCTGGGCGGTAACGGTGAGGCTTCTTCACGCCGCCGGTGGCTGGCGCGCTCTTGCGAGCGGCCTTGGTGGCGAGCTGCTTGCGAGGAGCCTTGCCACCGGTGGACTTGCGGGCGGTTTGCTTGGTGCGGGCCATTGGGGATGGTTGAGTGGCTTGTTGGTGCTGAGGAAATTCAGGAATGAGTTGATGGCAGGCTGGCAGGCAGGCTGACCTGGCTGGCAAACACAAACCAGCACAAATCAACACAAAACAACAAGCAACAACAAAGCCAAGAAACGACCCGCAAAGCAAAGCAAGACAAGTTTGCGCGCGCAAAAAGCTCACATCTCCGAACCCCTTTTCCCTCTCAGCTGTGCACACAACTCAACAGCCACCTCAAAACTCATCCTTGAGTCCCTTATCATCCAATCATATCTTTGTATTAATCATTTCAGCCAATTAAAAGTGGATAATGCGGACGTTCCACCAATGAGAGAGCAGAGCACAAAGCCACTGAGGAGAGCCAATCAGAAGTGAGAAAGCGGTTTTTTTGGCCGTCAAAAAGTGAGCTTTTGAACCAAATCGGCTTTCAAATCGAGAGTGGCATCTCTTTTGGCTCTGGGCGGGAAGCCTGGTTTGTGTTTGCCTTTGTGGTTGTTGTTGTTGGTTCTGGCGCGCTTGTGTTGTGTGCAAGACAAACAAGCCAACCAGCAAGCCTTCCTCCTTCCTCCTTCCTCGTGCTCTCTCATTCTGCAATCTTCTAAGAAAGCAACAAGCAACAACAACAACTTCATCAACATGTCTGGTCGTGGCAAAGGTGGCAAGGGACTCGGTAAGGGCGGCGCCAAGCGTCATCGCAAGGTGCTTCGCGACAACATCCAGGGCATCACCAAGCCTGCGATCCGCCGTCTGGCTCGTCGTGGCGGTGTCAAGCGTATCTCCGGTCTGATCTACGAGGAGACCCGCGGCGTGCTCAAGGTCTTCCTCGAGAACGTCATTCGCGACTCGGTCACCTACACGGAGCACGCGCGCCGAAAGACCGTGACCGCGATGGACGTCGTCTACGCGCTCAAGCGTCAGGGCCGCACCCTCTACGGTTTCGGTGGTTAAGCGGTCGGTCGTTCGGCGATCGGTCATTCGCTGCGATTGCTTCCCTCACCAGGAGCGGCTGCAGTGGTTACTGGTACTGCAACTGCAACAACAACAACGACGTTTTCCGCTCGCTTAGGCTCTTCTTGAGCCCTTTTGTAGCGGAACAACTTTCATCCCCCTGGTGTTTTTTAACACCACCCTTTGCGAAAGAAAGCTTATTGGATTGTGCGATTGGCGTGGCAGTTTAGTGGGTTTGTAGTGAGCGCATTAGGACAAAGAGTGTCAGTTGAGTTGCAAATGGTGACACGTAGGATGTAGAGGTAATAGTGAGCGATACTCTTTAATCGTTGGTGGAATAGCGGAGCGCTCACCTACTGAAAGTGCATTTTGAAGATCAGCATTGTGCTGGAATGCCTCTCTGAATTTGTGGTTCCAATGCGCCTTGCAAATGCCAAGCTGGTTTTGATTGCGTCCTCAGTGAGCGCCTTTTGAGATGCTGCCCAAACGGCACTCAAACTGAAATGCTCAAGGCCACAGAAAGAGAGCCCCTCCATTTCAACTCTTTCTCTCTGTTGTTGGCGAATATATGCAAATGAAGAACGAAGCACGTGGCGTATTCGCGTTCGCGCTCAAGATGCCTTCAGTGCGAGAGCGATATATATGATGAGTGCCCCGATATCGAGAGCTCATTGCGGCTGAGTGCGCCGTTGTGAAGTACTTGTCCTCACTAAACTTTGAACGCCTGCTTTCGAGCTGTTGACCACTGCTGCCCAAACGGCACTCCACTGAATGATCCAGGACAGTGGCAATCGATAGAGTCACTCTGGTGCAAGCGTTCATGGTACAGCAGTAGAAGAACGAAGTTGCACATTCCACTAGGCGATCAGCAAGGCACTCGCTCATTCGATAAGGATGAGCAGGGCTCACATCTACTGTGACGTCAGTGCAAGATGCAAAAGGTGCATACACTATGAGCGCAATGCGAAGAATGCGTCGAGATCAAGAGCTGAGCTAGAGTGAGGGGACCTTCAAGACGTCACAGGTTATCCCAGTCGACATTTGACAAGTCTCTACAAAAAAAATACCTTTAATCAAACAGCCGTTTAAAAGAGTATTTTCATCGGATCTGATCGACAGTTCATCAGACAGTTAATACAGGGATGAATTGGGTGTGGTCCCGATACAAAACAATAGCAGAGCTGTCGCAATTCAATTTGTAGGGATAGGGTACTTGATTTGGGTTTCAGTTTCTAATGTTTGGATCGCTTGTTTGATACAAGCATTAGAATATAGGGACAGATGTGCACTTTCGGTCATTAAACGGGAATATTGCTAAAGCGAGGGAAACAGCAATTCATCTGAATACTTGGGTATAAGGACCGCCACGTCTCGCAATCCAAGTAAAAATTCAATTTTGAGTCGCAAGGTCATTTCAATACAAATCAAAGGACAAGACTTGAAGCACCACAATTCATTTCTGAATTGGGTTTTTTGGCGGGAGCAGACATGTTGTATCCAGCTTTTTGGCGCGCAAAAACCAAAGGAAAAAACGCAAGTGTCATTTGCAAGTTGTGAAGGTCTGCTCTCTTCCCAGCCCCCACAGTTAGAGACGCCCGCCGCCTGCAAGAGAGAGAGAAAGCGAGAGAAGCAGCTCCAAAAGCATTGAAGATGGTGAACCTAACGAACAACGCGGTGGCGATGCTCTACAACAAGCAGGTGCCCGACGGCTTTGAGCCATGGCTCCAGGTCATCGACACGAAGAAGATCAAGCCTGCCAGCGGAACTGGTGGCGACCGCTACAGGTGCGTTTAGAAGGAAACGTCCATGTGCATGCCTGTGATCGCGCATGCATATCGGCCAATGACTCACCGTTGCATTGCTGTTCGCTCTTGTATGCTGCGTTACAGAATCGTGCTCTCGGATGGCGCGTCGTACATCAGCGGCATGCTTGCCACGCAATTGGCTCCAGTAAGTGTACCCGTCGTGTGGCGTTGTATGTGTGTATGTGTCTGTCCTTGACGAACATCAGTACTCACTCTTCTCTGTGCATCATTTGCATGTGTGCGTGTAGCTCATGGAGAGCGACAGCTTGAAGGTGAACTACGTGGTGCAGTTGAAGGATTACATTGGCAACGACGTGCAAGGCCGCAGAATCCTCATCGTCTTGAGCATCGGAGAGATCATCCCTGGCTACGAGCGCATTGGTAATCCCCAGAGCATTGAAGGGGCGAAGGGAGCGCCAGTGCCAGCTGCGACCTCCAGCGCGCCTCCAAGTCTGAGCGCTCGCCCTCCACCACAGCAAGCTGCTCCTCAGCCGGGCTACCAGCAGAACTCGAACTACGCTCCAGCAGCGGCGCAGCCGCAATCGTACAACGCGCCAAGCTACGCGCAGCCAGCAAAGCCAGCGACGTCTTCGTACAACCGCGGCCCGGTCGTGCGCCAGGACCCGAACGTGCGCATCTCGGACATCCAGAGCTTGAACCCGTACGCCGGTGGTCGATGGACGATCAAGGCTCGTGTGACGAACCGCGCGCCGATCAAGAACTGGACGAACGCGCGCGGCCAGGGCAAGCTCTTCAGCTGCGACCTACTCGACTCGAAGGGCGGCGAGATCCGCGCGACGATGTTCAACGACGCGGTGGACAAGTTCTACGAGATGCTTCGCCCCGGCAACGTGTTCTACTTCACGGGCGGCAAGATCAAGATGGCGAACCGCAAGTTCTCGAACGTGAACAACGACTACGAAGTGAGCTTTGACCAGAACTCGGAGATCACGCCGGCGCCAGAGGACGGCCAGATCTCGCAGATGAATTACGCGTTCAAGAAGATCGCGATGATCGAGTCGTTGCCCGCGGACTCGAACGTCGACGTCATCGGCGTGGTCAAGAACGTCGGCCCTGTGAGCGAGATCATGTCCAAGGCCGGCAAGCAGCTGTTCAAGCGCGACATCTCGCTGGTCGACGACTCGAACGCGGAGATCAAGTGCACCATGTGGAACGACCAGGCGCGCGAGGACTGCTCAAGCTGGACGAACAACGTTGTCGCGATCAAGGGCTGCCGCGTGAGCGAGTACAACGGCCGTTCGATCGGCACGCTCTCGAGCTCGAGCTTCTCGGTGAACCCGACGATCCCGGAAGCCGGTCACTTGCTCAACTGGTTCAACACGGGCGGCAACACGGCGCAGGCCAAGTCGCTGAGCTCTGGCGGCGGCGGCTTTGGCGGCGGCATCGGCACGTTCGCCGAGCGCTCGGTGATCAGCGACATCAAGGCGAAGCAGCTCGGCTTTGGCCAGAAGCCCGACTACATCACCGTGAAGGGCACGGTGAACTTTATCAAGCACGACACGGGCATCTACTACCAGGCGTGCACCAAGTGCCAGAAGAAGGTGGTGCCGGACGTGGCGCAGAACTTTACGTGCGAGAAGTGCCAGACGTCGTACAAGACGTGCGAGAACCGCTACATCATGTCGGTGGTCGTGCTCGACCACACGGGCAGCACGTGGACGACGTGCTTCAACGACCAGGGCAAGGTCGTGCTGAACGGCAAGACCGCGGACGAGATCGGCGAACTGCGCGAGACCAATCCTGCGCAATTCGAGGCCGCATTCAAAGACGCTTTATTTAAACAGTACGTGTTCCGTCTGCGCGTCAAGGCCGAGAACGTGCAGGAGGAGCTGCGTGTCAAGGCCGGCGTCGTGAGCCTCGAGCCGATCAACTACGTGACCGAGTCCAAGGACCTGCTGCAGGCGATCGCACAGTACAACTAAACTGAAAAGCAGCTTCTCGATTGATATAGTGACACAAAGGTGAGTAGAGTGGAGTAGAGGCCAAGTGGGTCTCAGGTAGGTAAGGTACATGCACGCACAAAGGTGTTGTGCGCATAAGGACATTAAGGACAGTTTGCATAGCAGAAATGGTTTATTGTGTGGGATACTTATTTCTACCGCTTGAAGTTCGCTGTCTTTGGTCTCTGCTGCTGCTGTCTACGCTGCTGCGCTGGCTGCTGGGCTGAGTTTGCTTCTGTTGCATTTGGCTGGTGGTGGTGACTGCTCTTGAGCTCCAATTCGCGCCGCTGGATGATGTAGAACGGCGCGCTCGCAAAGACGCCTGGCTCGTGTGGAAGGTCGTGGGTCGTGGCCTTGCCGATCGCGGCCCGGAAGGGTCCCGCCGTCCACTTGAGCTTGCTCTTCTGGCTCTCGAGGATCTCGTGCTCGGCCGTGCTCACGTACGGCGCGTCGTTCACGACCGAGTAGAAGTGCTGCTTCTCCTCGTCGCGCATCCTGTTGAACTTGTGGATCGCGCAGTACGGTCGCTCCAGCTCGTTCTTCTGCGGCACGCGCACGCGTCGCTGGGGACCGTGAGTGTGAGACTGGGACGACGGCGTCATCGCCTCGGCTTTCTGGTTCCCACCAGAGCTGGACGATGAAGAAGAATACTCAACTTCGGGTCGATCGCCGCCGAATTCGTCCATTTTCCTGCTGGTGCTGGAGTTGGTGCCTCGAGGCTGTCCATGGTGCTGCTGCTGTTGTTGTCGCTCTGAGCCAATGGCACTGCTGCTGTTGTTGCTGTCGGTCTCTGGTGGTGATGTGAACGCTCGTTTGGAGAACAAGCTGGCGATGGTGGTGGCCTTACGCGCTCCATTCGCTGGATGGTGAGGATTTTTTGCCTGGTGGGCATCACTCTCTGGTTGATGCATAGTGCTGCTAATGTTGGTGGTGTCCTCATCAGTTGGACGCACTGAAGCCGATGGGTACGCTGACCGCGACGTCTTGATCGTGCGGATCGGCTGCATGACTTTCGATGCACTTCGCGAGGGTCCAGCTGAGACAGGTCGGCAGCGCTTGGGGGACGTCCTCCCGAAAGTCGCAAAGTGTCCATCTGCGGTGGACTTGTTGAGGAGGATGTGATGGTCAACATTGTTGCTGCTGATACCGGTACTGTTGAGTCCACCAGTGGTGGACACTTTGGTGAGCCTGCTGTTATTGCTGCTGTTATGCAACAGCACGGACTTTGTCTGCGCCTGGTTGAGCCGGTCCTTCAACCGCGAGGACCCGCTGATCGCCGACACGTAGCTCCTGTCAATGTGCGCGTGCACCTTGAGCTCCTCGTACTTCGCTAATATAAAGTTGCGGAGCAGCTTGACGCTCTCGGGGTACTCCTTCACTATCGAGAAATGACTGCCGACGCAGTTGCCAAACTCGACGAGCATCGGGCCGCGACTGCTGTCGAGCAGCACGCGATACCGGTTGCTGCCCGTGCTCGCGATCTCTTCGTCGAGGTCCAACTTGCTCTTGCAGTTGACAAGGAACTCGCGGTGCGGGAACCCCGTGAACAGCGCGTGGCTCGCGAGCTCCAGGCGGATGCAGCACTTGGTCTCGCCGCGCTTGGACAGATACAGTTGCTGGCTGAACTCTGACGAGCCATTGCGATGCGCGGGCTTGGTGCCTGCGCGGGCCGAGTTGACCTTGGCACCGTAGTCCCTGGCGTGGTCGCTCGAGTGGAGCACGAGCCCCGTGTTGCCCTTGGGGATCCAGCAGCTCTCTCTCGAGCCAAACACGAAGAAGTCCCCGGACTTGGTGTCCAAGAGCACGTCCGTTGAGGCGAATTGATGTTGCTGTTGCTGTTGCTGCTGTCGAAGTGTGTTTGTTGGCGGTGGGATCGCCTGGATGTCGTCAATCAGACTGCCTCGGCCTTCGTTGCTCAGGACCCGAAACTGCTCGCCACCTGTCGAGCACACGTACGTGAACAGCCCCGCGCCGATGCCGCTCGCAAAGAGACACTTACCCGTCATCATGCACATCTTCGCGAGCAGCGCCAGTTTGCGCATGGCCGGGGACCACGGCAGCGCGCTCGCGTCCCCGTCCACGAGCACAAAGTCGAGCAGATCAAAGTTTGTAATGCTCTGCGGGTTGGCGAACTCCGAGTGCATCTCGAAGAGGAACTCGTCGAGTTCATTGCGCGCTCGTTCCTGGCATTTCAACGTATGGAGAATAGCAGAGGGCTAGCATGTCAGAGCATGGGAGTTGTATAGCAAAGTTGTTAGTACATTATGTCTACTAACGTACCATAAGCTCGACCTGGGTCACTTCGGACTTTTCGAGCTCCTTGACGACGCGCAGCACGTGCTGGCGGAACTTGTCGAAGCGCTCGGCGCCGCGCTTGTTGCCCACGGGGTAGGCATTGATCAGCAGCACGCGCATGGACAAGTCACCAATAGCTCCACTGCTCTATTCCACGACGAAGAGCGACTCGAATCAGGCAATTAGCTCCTCATGGAACTCGTTAGCTAAAGGCTTGATGAAATTCGCAGCTAAGGGTCTTGGCAAAATGCCACGAAAGACGCCCCGAAATAGCTGCAACACTCACTGTTCTCCATGGGAGCAGAGCCACCCACGTTTCCTCTGAGCGATCGATCGAGTATCCGACCATCCCAATCACAAAATCTCCCCTAGTTAATTATACATGACAGAGAGCACTCGGGACTCCAAGTCATGACGCAAGGCGGTCGTGCAGAGACCTCGGACAAGTATGCCAGGGCGGCGGCGCCAGGTCCACCATCCTTGCAGACGTACCCGGAATGGCCCCAGGGTCTCGGCGATCCCCAGATCCACCTTCTCGACGCCTCGGGAACGCTGAAATCGTCGACGAAGGGCCGAAGGGAGGTCGTCCACGAGTTCCGAGCGCGGCAGTCGACAACAACAGCCTCGAACTGCGTAGTGCCACGCAAGAAAATCCATGCTAGGGACATCGAAAACGCCAAGTTCCCAGCGGTACGCTTGTGTTGTGTTTTGTATCGAAAAAGTGGGGGTTGGTTTTCTAGGCTGGCTAAGCTGGATTTCGTATTGATCACTAGCGCAAATGCAGCTTCCAGATCCAGTGCCACCATGGGAGTGCGACCAAGAAGTGCCACAACTGCGTCAAGTACCCACTATTAGACCTACTTTGAAGTGGCCAGTGTCTGCTACTACGTATGTGTGCTGACAGTTCATTGTCCTTGTGTGGTGCCTTCCAGGTTTGACGACCAGAAGCTCGGGTACTACTGCGACGTGTGCTTCGATGCGCGTCACCCCGCGTACCGAATGGGCCATTCGTGGGTCCCCATTCAGGACGACGTCAACCAAGAGCAAGAGTGGGTCTCGCATGTCGCCAGGTCAGTAGCTACTGTAAATACGACGATCTGAAGCACCAAAGTTACCACATCCTGGGCTGATTTTTGCATTCTCATTGGTGTGTCCCTAGGCTGAAACTGGAGCAGGACGCTCAGGAACTGCAGCTTTTGCTCACTGAGACGCACAATTTCCTCCAGCTCCCGCGGATTTCGGCAGCGAAGGCTCCTCCTCCGTCAACCCCAACGACAGCGCCGCCTGGATCCTCCAAGACGTCGAGACGCATGACTGCGCTCCCTCTCCTTCTTGCTTCTTCTCGAGCGCAGACCCCCAAAGTACACGAGCACCCGCGTTTAGCTGCTCTACCTCGTACTCCCGAGGGTGAGATCGATTTCCGCTCGACGTATACGGCGATGGCGTCGATCCAGGGCACGCTCAGGGAGCTCATTGCGCACATCCACACCGAGCTGGAACGCAAGCCGCCGATGACAAAAGAGGAAGCGCTGCTGAAGATCCAGCGCATGTGGAAGCTCCGAAGCGCGAGGAAGCAGCTCAAGGCGCTTGTTCGCTCCGTGTACGCGAGCTTCGAGGACCCGGTCACGGGCAAGACGTACTACTACAACAGCAAGACCAAGACCACGCAGTGGACAAAGCCCAAGGCGCTTGGCGAAAGCGAAGAGCTACTGAGTGCTGCTGCTGTCCACCAGAGAAAGACTGACCCTGTCAATAGCCATCAATCTCGGAAGAAGCCAAAGCGCGAGTTTGCCACGAGAGAGGAGCAAGAAGTGGACGCGGCTCGGAGGATCCAGGGCATGCTGCGAGCGCACACGGCGCGAGCCCACATACGCAAGCTCATCTCGTCCGTGTACGAGAAGATCTGGGACGCTGCCAGCGAGCGCTTCTACTACCACAACACAAAGACCAAGCAGGTCAAGTGGGAAAAGCCCAAGTGGGTCAACGACGACGATCTGCTCACCCCTCGAGCGCGGCAGCAACAACAAGACGCAGAGCTCAAGCAGCAGAGACTCGAAGCGCTGCGTTCGGTGATGACGCAGGACCACGCAGCAGCAATGCTCCAGCGCGCCTATCGCCGCAAAAAGGGCTTTGAGAACCTCCTGAAGCTCTGTTGCCAGGTCTACGAGCGCATCTTTGACCCGAGCCAGAACGCGTTCTACTACTACAACACACGCACGAAAGAGACCTCGTGGGAGAAACCGGTGATCCTGCGCAACGCGCAGGCAGAGGTGTTTACGCCTCGCACGCGGCAGAAGCAGCTCGAGAGGAGCGCGATGGTGATCACGGCAGCAGCAGTGGGCGACGGCGAAAACAAGAAGAGAGTCCCCAGAGAGTGGACCGAGCAGCAAGCGGCCGAGTGCCTCCAGGGCCTCTATCGCAAGCGCCAGGCGAAGCGTCAGCTGGACGCGCGTCTCACGCAAGTGTACAGGAAAGTGAAGGACACGGACACCAATCTGTTCTACTACGTGAACCTACAGACCCAGGCGGTGAGCTGGGAGCCACCCAAGCTGCTGCTCAGGTCCAGCATCGAGGTCGATGAGTACCAGTGATGCTAATCAATGGCAGTCGGTGGACGGTGAGTGAATGCGTTTGACCAATGAGTGATGGTGAAAATGCGATCTATTTCGGATACTGTACCCATTTGGATACCCAGTATAATAATAGATCCCATTTGGGCACCAGAGCTCAAAGGTCGCGTTATGGAATATTGCTCATTGGAGCATAGAATAAACGATTGCACTCATCAGGTGAGCATGAGACTCACGGTGGCTGCGCTCTTCGTATCTCTATGCGCTGGTACAGTCCGCCACACTCTTGCGCTCATAGTGCCAGATGACCCGGTCTCAGCGCTTCGCGATCCCGTGGCGTGCGGCGTGGACGAGATCCAGTTGGCGTCGGACGGGACGATCGACCGCCAGAGCCTGCAGCTCGGCGAGCGCGTGGCGCCCAATCACACGCTCAGTGGTATAGTCAGCGAAGACGGCTACCATTTTTACCATCTCTGCATTGTCCGCCACGAGCACGAGCACCAAATCAACGTGAACCTCACGGTGACGTCGACCCATAGTGGTGACAACTTCAACCACGACGACGCGAACCTCTACGTCTCGAGCGAGGAGACCCATCCGCGCATGGGTCACTCGGCGTGGATCGCGCAGCGTCCCGGCAGCGACTTTCTGAAGCTCTACACGTACTTGGACGGTTTCCCGCGCAAGTCGGACTCGCGCAACCGCACGATCCCGCTGCACATTGGTGTGTTTGGCATCTCGCCCAGCGCGAGCTACAACCTCACGGTCTCGGTGCTGGACCTCCCAACCTCCCCAGACATCCTCTCGAGAGAGCAGTTCTACACGAAGCAGCACACGCTCGACCGAGCGCAGCGTGGAGGTGGAGCAGCAGCAGCAGCAGCCGTCGCGCAGCAATCGCGGCGCCTTCGCTTCGAGAACTGAGCGAGCAGGTCAACGAGAAGATCGCCACGATGAACTCCTCAGATGTAGCCATCTACTTCGTTTCTACTTCGTTTAATGTGTGCCACATCAATCTAAAAAGTGTTGTCACGACGCCCCTAATAAGAGTGGTACACATTAACATAGGAGGCAACTATTGATACGCTTCATGCATCTGTCGGCACGAGAGATAAGATTGTGTGGGAAATAATGGCGTCGCTCTTGCTGACGCCGCTGACGACGAAGGCCGCACTGGACGACGCGATCCGCCTCACGAAGGACAAGGTGCTGGTGCTGCGCTTTGGGCGAGCCTCGGACATCGTGTGCATGCAGCAGGACGACATCGTAAGCGTAACTCTTTCAATATCATCGCAATGGCTGGTGCTGCTCGTGACCTTTTCAAACTATATGTGTGTATCGTTCGAATGGATCCGATGGACAGCTCGCCAAGTGCGAGCGGGAGCTCTCGCGCATGGCGCAGATCTACCTCGTGGAGGCGGAGCTCGTGCCGATCTACTGTCAGTACTTTGACATCTCGCTCATCCCCGCGACGATCTTCTTCTTCAACGGCCAGCACATGAAAGTCGACTACGGGTGGGTTTTGTGTTTCTGATGCCAAGCCAACTAGGCTCGACAGGGCACTCGTTGACGAGCTCGGTGTATTGTACTCATCGTGGCGTGTGTGTGGCTTTGGGGCTATATTTGCAGGACTCCTGACCACACCAAGTTCATCGGCGCGTTCCGGATAAAACAGGATCTGATCGACCTCGTGGAGGTGAGTGGCGGCCCGACACTACCAAGTATCAAGAGAGTGTGCCAATCGCATGATGACTGACAATGTACCTGCTGGTTTCTCATTCTCTCGTGTTGGCGCCAGGTCATCTATCGCGGCGCGAAGCACGGGAAGCAGATCGTGAACTGCCCGATCGAGAAGTCCCGCATCCCGCAGTACGATCTCATCTACAAGGATATTTAGAAATGAGAACATGACACGAACAAACGAAGAAACAAACCCATTGAAGAGTTGATGGTTGGTCCCATTACGATCTCTTCTTGGGAGTGGGCAACGCTGGCCGATTCAGGAAGAGCTCCTGGACCGCTCTGTTCTTCTTCTCGTACGACTTCCGCGCCTCTTCGATTCGGTTGTTCGCTGAAATTGCTGACGTGGCTGCTCCGTCGGATCGAGTGCGTGGACGAGGCGAACAGCTTATGTTTCTGCTAGGTGCACTGTAGTCATTGTCTGCGAATTGTTGGTTGCCTATAGATCGCGGCACGGGAAGCTTCGCTGATGCGGGCAGTGGCTTGACAGAGTACTGGAGGAGCTTGTTCTGTGTCCGAGAGTCGCGTTAATAAACGCGACTAAATCGAGATACTGCTGGGTATTTTCCATCATTTCAATCAGCCTCGCACGCACCTTGGTGTCCTGATCGTGAGGGTTCAACTGCAACGCTCGCTGGTAGTCTGCACAAGCCGCCTCGTGTTTTTCAAGGTATCGCTCCGAGTCGCCCTTGCGCACGTAGTACTCTGCGACGCTTGGGTCTTGCGCGATCGCGTTGCAGAACTCAAGCTCAGCTTTCTCGAACTGCGCTCGATTGAACAGCTGGATACCAAACTGGTAGTGAATCACAGCGACGCGCGATTTGATCTTGTCGCTGTCCGGAAGCATCTCCAGTGCTCGGTGGTAGTCGGCAAGCGCCTGAGAAAGGAGTAGATGTTGTAGCAAAATGGTCAGTTCTATAAAATGTTGGACTAAGAGACACATCACCGGAACTCACCGCTTGGAAATTGTCCAACCCACGATACGCGTCGCCCCGGTTGACGAAATGGTTGGGGTTCTCGCATTTCTCGTGGAAGAGCTCGGCAAGCTCGGCTTCGCCTCGGATCGCCTGGTTCAGTGCATTCAGCGCCAACTGGTAGGATTTCCCACGAAGGAACCGAAGCGCGATGTCAGTTAGAATCAAATTGCGCTGGGTCGCGATCTCCCGATACTCTTTTGACCTGTCGACCACAGGAGCAAGGGCTGCTGGAGTACTGGAGCTGCTGCTGCTGATGGTGCTGATGGTGGTGGCATCTCTTCGTTCAGCTTCCTCTTGCTTCTGTCTATTCTTCTGCGCCAGCTCCATCTTCTTCCGATGCAGACCCAGCGCTCTCTCGATGTCCTTGAGCGCGATGTGGTACTCTCCGAGCTCTCGATACGCCGACGCTCGTAGCAGATAGAACCTGGTCTCCTCGGGCGAGATCTCCGCGGCTTTGCTCAGACATTTGATCACATCGGTGAGCTCGCGCAGCATCAAGTGCTTGCAGGCTTGTTCAAAGATCGCCTGCGACTCCTTCAGCAGCCGCTGCTCGTGCTCGATCACCTCGGGGTGGTCTGGCGAGAGCTTCGCTGCACGCTGGATGTCGCTGTTCGCCTTGTCGTGCATGTGCAGGCGCCAGTGGAGCTTTGCGCGCAGCACAAAGTACTCGACGTCTCGTGCGTTCAGACAGATGCAGTGGTCGATGTCCTTTAGCGCCTTATCAAAGCAGTTTGCCTGGATGTGCGCAAGCGCGCGATGCAGCCAGTACGTCTCCTCCAATCCATTCAGCTGGATCGCTTCGGTCAAGTACGCGATCACGATCGACGGCGTTTCGTTCAGCATGAGCAGCGAGTAGCCGTGCAGGTTGAGCAGCGCCGCGAACTGGTCCTTGATGCGCTGCGGCGGGTTCGTGTCGATCGAAAAGAGCTTGCGGTAGCTCGCCATCGCGGACTTGAGGTCACAGAGCTCCCAGAACACCTGTGCGCGCTTCGCATAGAGCAGTGCACGGGTGGGCTGCAGGAAGATTGCCTTGTCGAGACAATGGAGCGCCGCGTCCAGGTTCTGCTCGGCGACATGGCGGTCCGCCTGCTCTTCTCGCTCGCGCGCCGCTTCTTCGGGTGTCAAATCCATGGCGCTATTGCTGGTTGATGCGGCTCATTGCGGCTTTCTTGAATAGAAGCCACCAGTTTCCTTGTTCCCCTTGAAGCGGCGCAACTGGGACTCGAAAGGTCGTATGATCCTTGATCTCCATTCGGAGAGCCACTCAGATATCAGCTCAATCCAATCAAGCACAAAGAGCGATAACCATGGGCAACGTGAAGCCCGTCGTGAAGACGTCGACGATGGAGCAGGATCTGCAGGACGAGGTCATCACCGTGGCGCAACACGCTATGGACACGGAGATCGACGAGCAGCAGATCGCGGCCAAGGTCAAGCAGCACTTTGAGCAGAAGTACCACGGCATGCTCTGGCACTGCTGCGTCGGTCGCAACGTTGCATGCTACGTGACCCACGAGCAGTCCAAATTCCTCTACTTCTACATCGGCCAGATGGCCGTCGTGCTCTTCGCGACCGCGTAACTCCGTTGCAACTTGACGCTTCCAATTCCATGCGACGGCGCGAAGAAGCGAACATCCGTGTTGCATCTGTGTGACCAACATCCATTAGCAAGCACTATTAGTCTCCGTCGTAAATAAGATCGCACGCGCGCGAGTGTGCATTTATATATAGTACGATACCTCCACACGTGCGCGTCTTTGGTCGTCTTTAACGTTGCGAGGGGATGAAATAGCGTTGGGCATACTGATTGATTTCTCGACAGCGCTGGCTACTCAATCCCAATAAGACAGTGAGTCGTCTCGCCATTATGAAGGGGAACAATGCGCAAGATGAGAACCCGTCCAAGCTCGTGCGTCGGCGCTCTCGCAACGTTGTGTACAGCTCGCCGCCGCCGCCTTTGCCGCTCATCTCGCTGCCTCCGGATGATGAATGGGAAGAGTTCGATACCCCCACGCGGACGGGATTCCACTACACTCTGCCGCACTTGGAGCTCTCGAGTGAAGAGTACGAGGACACGTCGTCATCTTCTGGTTCGTCTTCAGGTGCAAACACTGTTGGCAGGAAGCGCGAAACGCCAGATCACGAACGCCCCAAGATCTGCCGCATGCTCAGCGAGTACATGGCCCACAACGAGATCTTCCAGACTCAGCGCCACGGGTTCGGCATCGACACGCGTCTAGCCTACAAGCGCAACAAAGAGACCGACTTTGCTGGCATGCTTCCAACCGGTAACGGTGGTAGTGGATCTCTTGATAGCTACAGCGGCGAGGACTTGAGCTTCAGCGCGCTGTTTGAGAGTGGGAACCTGGATCGCGCGTACCGAGTAAACGGGAGGCACTACGCTTCCAGCAACGAGATGCTCGGCGCGGCGTCTCACGGGACATCGTCAGCGAACTCGCAGCCGCCGTTCGCGTTCTTTGTCAAGGCGGACATGGAGTACGATCTCTACTGCGACACCGACATCAACACGCACGGCCACATCCAGTGGTACTTCTTCCGCGCCACTCTCCGGTCCGCAGCGTGTAGACAACAGACGAGCAGCTCCGCAGCGACAACCAACCTCAAAGTGCGTTTCAACATCCGCAACATGCTGAAAAAGACGAGCTTGTACAACGACGGGATGCTCCCCACAGTGTACGTCGACGCTCCCGCTGCGAGCAAGCGCGGGTGGCACCACGCAGGCACCAACGTCTGCTACTTCAAAAACGCCGACACGTACCGCAGTCGCAAGACTGGCAAAGTGCAGAACTACTACACACTTTCGTTCGTGTACGAGTTCCAGTTTCAGAGCAGTACTCCGACTGAACCCTCCAGCGGCAGTGACAACCTCGACCCCAGCATGGTGGTGTATTTTGCGCACTGCTATCCGTACACGTACACGCGGTTCCAGAAATTCCTGCTCTCGCTGCAGAAAGACCCCGACCGAAACCGGAACCTCAAGCGCCGAATCCTCTGCAAGACCATCGCGGGCAACAGCTGCGACTTGCTCACGATCACGGACTTCAGTCAGGAAGACTCGCAAGACAAACCATACGCCACGAAACGCACGGGGATTTTCCTGACCGCACGCGTGCATCCAGGTGAGAGCAACAGCAGCTTCGTTATGCACGGGATCATCGACTTCCTCACGGGCAACTCGCTCGAAGCGCGCTACTTGCGCCACAACTTTGTCTTCAAGATCGTGCCGATGCTCAACCCCGACGGCGTCATTCACGGGAACTACCGCTGCTCACTAGCAGGAACAGACTTGAATCGCTGCTGGATGCACCCGTCGGCAGATCTGCATCCGACCATCTTGGCGACAAAGAACGCAATCCTCTCGATGAAGACCACTCGCCCCATCAGTCTGTACTGCGACATCCACGGACACAGTCGCAAGAAGAACATCTTCCTGTATGGCTGTCGTCCATTTGAGCCTAATTGTCGAGCCGAAGCTGCACGGCTGCGTTTGTTCCCGCACCTGCTCGGGAAAACCAGCGACTCGCAACGCGGAGGATTCTACAGTCTCTCGGACTGCACTTTCTCAGTGAGTGGCTCGAAAAAGGGTACCAGTCGAGTCGTGGTCTGGAAGGAAGCCGAAGTGCTCAACAGCTTCACACTCGAGGCATCGTTCTTCGGCGTTGGGTCCAACAAAAAGCAGCAGGATCCGTTTGGGAACAGCGGCACCACCACCAATTCAAGCTTCAGGCACTTCACTCCGTTTGACTTGCGTATGGCTGGCACGAAATTCTGCCACGCGATGCTGCCGTTCTCGCAGGTGATAAACTTGGATTGGGCGGCGGCAATCGTTGCGCAACCTTCAAAGGAAACCGAGTCGTTAAGCTGTCACGAATCACAATCGTCACCATCGATGAACACACAAAGTCAAAACCCGCAAGTATCCGATACGACAAGCGCAAGCATGCCAAACCTACCGCCATTTGCGCCAGCATTCAGTCCACATTCGTCCGACAACAAACTCTGGTTGGCTCCTTTGCAGCAGACCGCCTCGCCCATTAGCAGCAGCAGCAGTCGAGTGGACATCCACTCCGCTCCCTCTCCACCGAAGCAATCTGCTCGCTTGTCAATACCACCGTTTCACCCACAACCTTCTGATCGCCCGACAAGTCCACCAGCATTTGCAGTTACGGCTCCACCGGCGAGCACGGCATTCAGCTTCCCATCCGAATTTGATCAGCTTTTCGCAGATAACAGCATGTCCGCTCTGCTTTCGTTGTCGGATCCAGAAGACTTGCTGAAGGAGATTGAGGCAACACTTCCAGACGTTCTCATGGAGTCTGCTGAAGAGGAAGACGGCTCGGTCGGCTCGGAGTCAGATCCATCGGGTGACAACATGGAGGAGGAAGAGCTCCAAAGCGCAGACTCCTGGAAGAACATTCTGCCCATCCCGAGTGATGAGAAAGCAGCGGAGGCAACTCCAAAGCTGCCGAGAACCCGACCGCTTCGACTGATGAGGCACCTGTCAGAGCCAGGACTGTAAGTTAAAGCTTGTACCTGGTGTTCTGTTTCTTGAGATTTCGTAAAACGTGCTCACATACCTTTGTGTTTGCAGCCTCCGGGTCCTCAATCTGAAAAACGCGCCAGATCCTGTCGCCGCACCACCACGGATAGAACAGAAGACAGACCCGCCACCGAACACGCAGGTGACTGTGAGGGCCGCGCCGCTTGCTCCAATACGAATGCCACCGAAGCTTGCTCTCCAGAAAAACGCCATGTCCCAGAAACTCCCAAGAGACCGGAATCGGGATATCGCATCTATCCACTTGAGAGCAGTCCAGCGGCGGTCGAAGTCACGGCGAGAGATTCAGCAATCGATCAACGACGCCCAATAGCGTGTCTTTCTCTCATCATCCTAGTCCAACTTCTTCATCCGTTCTTCCTTCTCTTCCCGCTTCACCTGAAGACAAGAGACAATGGTTCGATTCACAGTTTCCAGGCACGCACCTTTTTTTCCGTCAGCTCCTTCAACGTTTCAAATACACGACAACACTCAACAGGGGATTGATCAAGTGACCTGGAGCGAGGTCCTCACACTTCATTAACGTGGTCATTTGAATCTTCGTCTTGGATGAAAATGCTTGGAGGGCGTTGGCGTCGTCGCAGAGGGGACACTGGAAGATCCGATAAATTCGTCTTCGGGTCTTGTGGTGGCGCATTTCTGCCGTTCATACCAAGCAATCCATCCGAGCTGTTGACACTGCTCGTGCTGTCCACCCGCTGGATGCTTTTTCGATGGTCGGCGTTCGTGGGAGAGCGTTGCACTCGCGGCAAGTTCGTCCACGCGACTTCGTCGACCTTTCGAATCAGCTGGAACTCGCCAACCTTCTTCACTTTGAAAACCAAGACTGCCGTGAAGTAGATGAAGATCACGTTGATCCACACGAGCATTGCGCTGCCGACTGCGATTTCGTAGAAAACCAGTCGCTGCTCTTCGCCGATCACATCGTCCGCCTGTGTTTAAATACCATCAAGAAAGCGACTTAGCCGTAACGAGAACGTGGAACTAAGATTTACCAAATGGGCCAACGTACCACGAAATACTGTCCAATGATGACGTAGGAGAAACAGATCCCGCTGTTCACGGTTGGAGGGAGAAGAGCAGCCGCGATCGCTGTGCCGACCACAGACGAGATGTTGGCGTTCGATTCAGCGAGCGCGACGCCAGTTCCGGATAACGCAGCGACAACAGCTCCGAAGAGAAGCTGGATCGCTTGACCGCGGGAGCGCATCTCGTTCGTTGGCCAGTTTAAAGCGGCAGCGTATGGACTCAGCAGCGCTCCGATCATCATCCCCAGAAGCAACGTGACAGTCTATTTGCACACACAAAGTTAATAATTGCGAAACTGAATGGGGGGAAACAGTGTGAGCAGCAACAGTGCGGTCAGTACCAATGCAAAGATCTCGTTGAGAAATCCGTTGATGAAGAGACTCCGATCGCGAATTGCATACCCGAAAGCGCATCCAAGGATGGGACCCTGCTCGATAGAAGCACATACACGTCAGACTCCTCACTCCAACCTCTAGCTGATAGTAAATAAAAAAGCACCAAAACCGTACCATCAGCGGCGAGAGAAGCATGGACGCCACCACATACGTCTACATAAACGCAGAAATTGGTCGAATATCAACCACACAATCACAAAGAGCAGGGCAACAGCAACAGCCATCCACTTACACTCGAGTCGCCAGCAAGCCCAATACCCGCGATCGCCCTATCGCAACCAAAACATCGTCCATGATGATGATGATCATCGTCAGAGTGAGCAAGTCTTGCCTTAAAGCACGTAGCTGAATATAAGAGACATCAGTATGCTACTACGACGCCCACGTACGAGGAAATGAGCAGCATGCCGACCGAATCCCTCGACAGCGTCGAGTTCGCTTCAATGTGCGCGTACATCTCGGCGACTGGCACCGCTGTGCCCACATCAGTGGATCGCTCGAGGATCCGGCCGACGCGGCGCTTCTTCTTCTTCGTCTTGCGCTTGCTGATCGTAGTGCCCGGCGTGAGCGACATGACGTCGCAGAAGCCGAACTGCACACCCACGCCCATGCTCTGCAGCTTGTTCAGGATCGCCTGCATCTCCTCGTCCTCGACGCGGAACGTCACGATGGACGACGTCCGCGCCTCCACGCTGGTCACGTTATCCAGCTTGAGCTCGTCCTGTAGTGTCGACACCACCTGATCCATCGCATTCAAGAAGGTATCGCATTGCGCCACAAAATGCAAAAAAATAAGAGCCGCACTCTATCTTGTCACGACCGAGAGCCGCTGCGATCCGATGCGCTGGTAAGAGACTCTAGCCGACGACCATTACATGTATGGCGCACCTTGCCGTGCTGCTCGTTCGGAATGGTGAGCTGGAAGAGCTTCATGGCGGTGACTCGCACGCGAGGTACTCCACTGCTGCCTTCCTCCTTCCTGCTTTTCCGCTTACTTCGTCCGTCAGTGCGGAAAGTGATGGGAGTGTCAGTGGATACCTACTGAATGAGACTCAATAATTGCTAGTGCGAGATGACGTTGCAAACTGTGTTCAGTGATAAGCTGATTTGACCGGTTTATGAAGCGTAACCTTGAATGATATTCATAAGATTAATGAATCTTGTTTATTTATGCTGGTTACTTTCATGCTTGCGTAGGCAAAAAGCACTTTTTGCTTGCATTACCGGTATTGGTAGTGTGTTCACTCGCATGCCACCCGCGTATCGAAGCCAGGATCTACTGCGGCTATGCGTGCTGGATCTCTGCGGAGGAGAGTGCGCGCGACCAAAGTGCCGCGTGAGCTTCCAGGGAGGCGAGCGCTCGCCTTTCTTCGTAGTCGACCAGTTCGAGGTCATGAAACAGCAGTCGCCACACATTTACAAGATCGGTAGTGCGATGCCCAAGTGCTCGCACGCGATGATGATGAAGGACCCGGCGCTCTCGGCGCAGAAGATCCTGGAAGACCTGGCGGAGATGCCAGTGTACGCGAAGCAACCGCGCGCAGCGAACAGCTCAAGGCCATAAAAGCGAGGTCTGGGAACGCCTCCCAGGTACTATTTTGTATTTTATGCATGCGCTGAAAAGGAAATCTGTCGACTAATTTTGAGCTTGAAGACAGAGTTCCAAGCAGGCAACTAACGCATTCTCGAGTACAAAGTGTGGGAGGAACTACACTCTACAGTGCCAACAACCGCATAATAATAAGACAATGCATTCACATCGGCGGATCAGAGTGAAGAGATCTCGAACACTAACATGTTGTGCTCACAGCATTACACCGCTGCTAACTATAGCTTGGGATCATTAATTAATGCTTTCTCTCCTCTTCTTCTCTTGAGTGGATCCTCTCAATGGTGCAGCATGCGGTGAAGTGGATACAGGGCTGTATCCTGGAGCAGTCCGACCTGCAACTTTGCATTTTGCGAGATGATTTCTACCGTAAACCAACATACATCGAAGGGACTTCGGGTCCATCGAGGGAGTCCTCGCCTTTCAAGTTCTCGTTAACAACACTGACACCATCATATCATCTTGGCACGAGTTTACCAAAAGGGTAAAACGGGGATCATTAAGAGAAGGAACCTTCCGGGTATTATGATGAGATTTTTGTCAGCCTAAAACAGCCTAGGATTTTTACAATGGGATTTTCGCATAGCCTAAACAGTCCAGCCTACCGTATCGTTTTTTTTTACTAAACTTTTGTTTTCACTAAACGACTCTTTAGCCTTCTATTCACACCCTTCGAATAGCAAATGTATCGGAAAGGGTGTGAACGCTTTTTCGGACTTTATCGAGGAGATTCACACCTGTTCCGATACATTTGCTATTTGAAAAGAGTGAATAGTCGGCTATATGTAATATAGCCTATTTGAGATATGGGATTTGTATTTCCGAGCTTGTTATTTTGTTTTCGTAACAACTTGTTTTTTTGTTATTTGCAAAAAATATGATAATAAAACGAATTTTAGAAAGAATGTACACAAAAAGGGCGTAATTTAGGAAACTAGCCCTACCTGGTCAATTAATGGAACCGGTTTTCCTACCGGTTCTTAGTTTCTCAAGTATAAAAAAGTTCTTGCCAAACCTGGCGGATTTAACAGCGATAAGGTTTTAGGAGCATTTTTTATCGGTAAATACCGGTATCTATTCCTGTTCTCCTGGCATCCGAAAATTCAAATTTTTTTATTTTGATTTGCGCCGCTTGAACATCTGGCACATCCGCGCACTCGCATTGTGGCACATTGAAGCACACAGGAACTGCTGCCTCCACCTACGTGAAAGCATGCGCAACGCATCCCGCGCCGCTGCGCCAGCGCTCCAGTACGAAGACGACGAGCAGTTCCTGCGGCTGCAGCGCGAGCAAGAAGCCGCCAAGTACTTGTGGTTCAACTCGATGGTGCGACCCGAAGGTGCGTGCACGTGTGGCGAAGTGGGCGTGAAGTGGTGTGGACAACGGCGCGCTTATGACTCGGACTCACTACTTTGCGGCGTGTCTTTTGCGCAAACAGATGTACTTGAAGCGAGCGAACATCAGCCAAAGTATGAGATGAGTGTGACGGGAAGAAAGCGCATTAAAGCTGGAACACGCACGGTCACGATCGGTAAGAAGGCTTATGCTGCCCACTCTTTCGCTTGCTTCTGCGGATATGTGCTGACCAAACGCTTATCTGTATCCTACTGCTGGATCAACTAGGTACAAAGGTTGAGATCAATGGACGAGACGTAGCGATATTTAAGAATTATGGTCAGTTCTACGCGATTGACAACACCTGTCCGCATCAAGGGGCATCGCTACATCTTGGGGACATCGAAGACTTTGACGGAATGATCTGTATCTCGTGTCCGCGCCACCATTGGCCATTCTCGCTGGAAGACGGAAGCTGCTTGGTGCCAGTGAAGATCCAAGCGCGGCCGCATCCGGTGCAAGTGCGAACAGAGACCAACGGATCGAAATGGCTCTTCGTGGGCTTCCCAGCGATCGCCGACGCGTTATTCTCGAACGATGATTTTTGACAGAGCCCCGAATTTAAAAGTATGTAAGTCTAACACCTCTTTGTCGTTGATTTCTTTGCGGAAGCGTTGGGTCCTCTCGTTGTGCTGGTTGCTTCTCTGTATATTTAGACGTCAATGTGCGATTTACTACTCTAGAATCGATCGAATGGGGTCCCAGCACAGCAAGCACAACTCTCCACAACCAGCACCAGAGCCTGTCGCGCTCCTGAAGACTACGGCGGGGGTCATCGTGCGTATCCCAGACCCCTCCACTGGCGAGTCCGCTTTCCACCACAACCCACGGTTCATCCAGCCGGCAGCACTCTCTGAAGCGCTTAGTGCTATTGATGGTGGCGACAAAACGGGTCAGTCCCAAACGGAACCTCAGGTTTTGGTGGCAAGAGCAGGCGCCAAGAACGACTCCCTCAAGGGCAAAGTCGTGTATGTGAAGAAGCCCCCACGACAGCAGAGCTAAGCACCATCAAGAAAGAGCTTCTAATTACGAGGGATAAACAAACATTCAAGCGTCCACGGTTTCGCGCGACACAAAAGTAAAAGCACAAACAATTGAACGGGGCAATGCGCTTGGACAAAGACACTATTTACACCAGAAGACTACTGGTAACTCATTTTTTCAACTTCTTCTCCATAGACTTGGAGCTGGGACTGCAAACGCGGAGTCAGCGACACTACTGGAGTGTTTCCACGTGCTATCGTGCGGAGAAGTCACTTTTCTCGACCGGCTTCTCATCACAAAACCGCGGACACTCGATCAAAATCTAGCAGCTCGCCGCTATTGGTTCCAAGCACCAAATGTCTGTCGTTGTACTGGGCAGAAATGAACTTCGCCGATGGGGTCGGCGGGATGAACCACCGCACGGGGTTTGGAGAATACCATCGCCAAAGCGCAGCCTACAGAGGACACAAGAGAAGACACAGCATCGTCAGCTGATACACGTGGCTAACGTAAGGCACATGACATCATGGCTGCTACATACCTTGCCGTTCGGTGAGACCGTCACGAGCTTGCGGCTGTCGAACTGTAAAGACTTCACACCACCGTGTTCAAAATTGCTGAATGTGCAGAGCGATTGCTGCGTGCGAACGTCCCACGCCTCCATTCCCTGCTTGCTGTAGCCTGCCACCACGACCGTTTCATCCATTTCTAACGCGGAGATGCCGCCCGAGCACAACGCTGATTTGGACAGAATCTTGGCAGTCTTGCCTCCCCACCAGCGAACAGTGCCTTCTCGTCCGGCAGACCACAGCACTCGCCCCTTGGTGTCCGTGTTCAGCACCGCATCTACATAACAAGAACACACATCATTAGACTCAAACTAAAAAAATGACAGCAACGCCCGTGAAAACGTACCAGGATGACCAGCGAGTCGGTGTGTAAGTCGGTGGCTGCGCAGGTCAAACACTCGAATGAAGCCAGACGAGGTACCGCAGACCAGCGTGTTTCGGAAAAGCATCAAGCTAGTAATCTGGGGGTTCGGGTCCCGCTGAGAGCGAGGGAGCGCGGATTTGTGGATCTTGGAAGCTGCGATGGACACGATGATCTCACCTTTTGTCACGTCCCACACGTTCGCTTCTCCTTTCTCCGTCGACGTCGCCAGGTGCAAGAACGTGCCGTCGTTGTGGTCAATGCGCACATTCGTGACCTTGTCTTTCGATCGAGTACGTATGAACGGCACCATGCCGAGTGTGGATCGGTGGGAGATCGTCGCAGTTGGCGCCACGTTGATCTGCGGGCTGGAATCGTAATTTCGGCTCTCCATTGTCGCAAAGTCCCAGACTCGAACAGTGCCATCCGAGCAACCAACAGCAAGAGCATCATTGCACGCGTGGTAGCACGACGCGCCGTTTTGCACGATTGAGGAGCGAAGGCGCTGCTTCTCCAGCGACCATAAATAAAAGTTTGCACGATCATTTTCAACGCTGCCAGTGAGAAGCTGTGAAACCAAGAAACACGACAGATAGTGTCAGTTACCCAACATAACATGCAACAAACGAGCAAACGATGACTTGACGCACCCGAGTGTCAGGGCTCCGAGAATACTTGTTGATCAGGATTTTGGGGTTGTCGAACGCGATTGGCGCAGCTTTCTGGCTCTCGATCTTCAGCTCCGGAACGTCCGCAAGGCGCATCGACTTGGGTTGAGCGTCGAGCCATTTGTTCTCCACCGACATCCACTTCAAATCGTTCACGTACTCCCGCATGGAAGTGCGCTCGTTCAACAGGGATGCTCGAATGACAGGGGGAGATCCGCGGCGGTTGACGTTTCTATGTGAAGGAAACAATTTATCCACAAAGTCAATTAGATATTCACATCAAGGCTGCCAATCATTTGTCGGTGGTTGGCATTGCAAAATGCAGTGCACGTACGGCGATGGCGCGTCAGTCTCCCGGTAGCAATACGAAGACGCCCGTCGGAAGCAATTCAGCAGCAGCGGCTCGTACGGCACATTCGCGATAATCTCCCACACCACGGGCTTCATCAGCTCTCTGGCCCAGCTCTTGCTCAGCGTGACTGCTCGGCGTCAATCGCAACGAGTCAGTTCCCGTAACAACATCAGCATGTTGCGCAGCATTGACATGACAAACACCCAAAATATAGAATGATCAGCTCCATGACCTCACCAAATACATACGAAAGCTGAACCAAGCAACAGCACACACACACACAAACAGAAGCGCATGACCATGGCTTTCGGGAGCAATCAAGCTCTCTCTGCCATGAACCGCCATCGCCTGTGCATGTTGTTTTTTTGCTTTCTTTTTTTTCTTTCCCGCACCTAATGCGAACGTGTACTTGGATCCGAGGAACGCCAGCACGTTCGCGAGCAGCACCGGGTTCTGCACGAGCACCTGGATGCTCGTGGGCTGCGCAATGCTGCCGCTCACGAGCGCATCGTGGTTGGTCGTCGTCGTAGCCGTCGCTGGCGCAGGTGGCGGCGGGTCCGTCTGCTCCGCCATGCTCTCAATCAAATGAATGCTCTCGCTCGGCTTCCCTCTTCTCTTTCTGCTTGCGCTTCTGATGCTGATGGAGAAAAATAATGCGAGAGAGAGAGAAAGCAGAGAGGGAAATGCGGCGCTGAGTCGGTGTCGAGTGTGGCAGGAGCGTTCACACGCCAAGTCACCAGCTGAGATGGATTTTTCATGTCCCGAACGAAAACTGTGTCCCGTTTTGAAAAGGATCCTCGTTTCGCTCTTAATAGAGTGCTTCCCCCTGGGTCCAGTATAAAGGTGCGTGACGGTACGCCACGATGGCCAGTAGTTCGTTATCTGTGGTTTTCCTCACCAAGCTCAAAAGCGCGAGAGGAGCGAGGGGGCAAAGCAGCAAGCAGCTTTAAAGCACAGATCCACAGAGAGAGCCGCCACTGCCCGCCACCTAATCGAACCAGAGACCAAGCAGCATGTCATCGAGTGAAGACGACCGCAACCTGTCGGAGGACGACGACGTGTCCGAGGATGAAATCCCCGAAGAAGAGGACGACGTGTCGGAGGACGAAGTGGAGGAAGCGCCCGTGAAGAAGCGCAAGGGGGCGAGCGACACGAAGCCCAAGCCCAAGAAGCGCCGCAAGCCCGTCAACAAGTTCATCGAAGAAGAGGCCGACGTCGATGAAGACGAAGAAGAGGAGGAAGACGACGACGACGGCGACTTCTACCGCTCCGAGCGCGCGCTCGCTGAGGAAGTCGAGTCGGCGCATCAGTACCGCTACGAGCCGCAAGATCGCACCCAGTATGACGACACGGAGAGCGCGGAGGAGATCGTGAACCAGATCAAGAAGAGACACCACCAGAGCCGCAAGCAGTACGACGAAGACGATGAAGGCGGGGACATGATGCAGAGCGAGGTGGCGCAGCAATCGCTCTTGCCGTCGATCCAAGACCCGCGCATGTGGGTGTTCAAGTGCAAGGTAAATGATGATGATGGCTTTGAATATGCGTCTGCGTTATGATCTATGTTGAAGCAGTAGTTTACAATATCTATGTGCATCTCGATGGAAATTATAGCCTGGTCGTGAGCAACACCTCGTGATCGCGATGATGAACAAGTTCTTGGAGTTTGCTCGTCGCGGAGAGCCGCTGAACATCAAGTCTGTCGTCGCCTCGAACTCCAAGGGGTTCATTTACGTCGAAGCGGAACGTGAGCCGCACGCAAAGGACGCGCTTAACGGACTTCGTGACGTGCAGCAATACACCATGAAGTTGGTGCCAATCCACGAAATGACCTCGGTGCTGCACGTCCAGAAGCTGCGCAAGCCTCTCACTGTCGGCGCGTGGACGCGAATGAAGCGTGCTGGTTTGTACAAGGGCGATCTGTGTAAAGTGCTCGAGATCTTGGACAATGGTGCTCGGGTAAGTGCTCTTGTGCTTCCACATTGGTGCTGTCTTTCGTAGTTATTGAATCGAATATCTGCTAACAACCTCGCCTTTTTCTACAGGCGGTTGTGAAAATGATCCCACGTCTCGACCCGATTGTGCTGGCCGGAGGGGAGCAACCAAAGTACAAGAAGGGACAACGTCCTCCTCAGAAGCTCTTCAGCACAAATATGTCGCAAGGGCTCGACGTGGTGCGCCGTCGCCACCCATCGACCGGTGAGATGCTCGACTCTTTTGAGAACGACTTTTACAAGGACGGCTTCTTGCTCAAGGAAGTGAACATCGCGACCATGCTGCAGATGGAAGACGTGAACCCCACGCTGGACGAGATCAACAAGTTCACGTCGGTTGGAGGTGGCGATGGAGACGGAAATGACGATTTGATGACTTCGGTGGAAGCGGATGACTGGAAGAACAAGGTGGACCTCACGAAGGGTGATACTGTGCGCGTGATTGAAGGCGACTTGATCAACCTCATGGGTGTCGTGCTGAGCACCAACACTTCCAACGACACTGTGCGCGTGATGCCGCTGCACGAAGAGATCAAGGATACGATTCTGGACTTCCAGTTGAAGCAGCTGATGAAGTATGTCAAGGTCGGTGACCATATCAAGGTCGTGTCGGGAATCTACTCGGGTGAAACCGGTACCGTCGTGGCAGTAGATGAAACGGATGGCTCCCCGGTTGCGATTGTATTGGTGGACAGCATGGCGAAAGAAATCCAAGTTCGTGTTCGCGATCTCCAGGAATCTGCCGAAGTGTCTCACGGTTTGGACTCATTCAAGGGAAAAGAACTCTACGATCTCGTGGCGGTGAGTTAGATGGATATCTGCAATGATCTTTGTGGTGATGTGAAAAGTTACTTACTGACTACTTTGATTGTGTTGTGTTAGCTTGCTCATGGTGATGTCGGTGTGGTTACCCACGTCGGACGCGACGGCTTCTCAGTTCTCTGCCAGAACGGTCAAGCGCGTGACATTTCCGACCAGGAAATTCAGCGAAAGATGGTTTCTTCGCGAGCAACCGCTGCGCTTGACAAGAAGCACAACCACGTGAGCGTCGGTGAGATGGTGAACGTGGTCGAGGGTCCTCATGCAGGTCACAGCGGCACAGTGAAGCACATTTATCGCACTTATCTGTTTTTGCACAATAACCGAATGACTACCAATGCGGGTATCTTCGTTGCTCGAGCTCGTCAAGTGGTGCTCTCAGGAAGCAAGGCGCGCTCGGACATGATCCAGAACTCGACGGTTCCACGCATGGACGCGGGTATGCAGCCGAGAGGACGTCCTGGTGCTCAGTCTCGTGAGTCTGACATCATCGGCAAGACTGTGAAGATCAAGAAGGGAATGTGGAAGGGCTACATCGGTATTGTCGTGGACGAGAGCGACCAGAAGGTCAAGGTGGAGATCCATTGCAAGGCGAAGGTCGTGGATGTGGACAGACTTCACGTGACGCTTGCTGGAACGAGAGAGGGAATGATCCAGGACAAGCCACGCTACACTGGCACGCCAATGAATGGCCAGACTCCACTGCCGTCGCAGACTCCACTCCACGGAAGTGCGATGACTCCGATGGCGACTCCGTTGCACCGTGGTCTGGGAACGCCTCAATCGTCATCTCGCAGTGGCGATGCATGGAATGTTGCGAATGATGATGCTTTACTGGAGACTCAGCTGAACCAGGAGAAGGACATCACCCACGCGACAAGCTTCGGCACGCCTTTGGACCCTGTTGCTCCTTCGGGAGATGGTATGGGCAACCGATCATTTGCGAATCCTGTGACCCCGATGGCGCCACGATCGCCTACTAGAGATAGCATGATGCCAGTCACGCCAGCTGCGAACCCAACAACTCCAGGATTGAACCCGACGACTCCAGGACTCCAGCCGAGAACTCCTGCGTACATGATGTCGCACAACCCGACGACTCCTGGCTTGAACCCTACAACTCCAGGTCTCAACCCAACGACGCCAGCGCACCTGTCCGCAGCGACGCCTGGAATTGGACACGACCACCACCACTCTGGAATGGAGCCGATGACTCCAGGATTCAACCCAACCACTCCAGGCCTGTCGTCGATGACACCGGGTCTCAACCCTGTCACCCCAGGTCTGAACACTCCAGGCTACCACCACAACCCGATGACCCCAGGCGCGTTTGGTATCGCGACTCCGATGACGGGACTGGGACGTATGAACTCGGCTGTGACTCCTGCGGCGACGCCAGGCATGATGGGCGGATCTGGCGTCCCAATGACGCCAGCGTACCATCACGAGGCAGACGATTACGGTGGTTCGTACTCGAGTGGCGAAGTGACGTGGAAGATGAAGGGTGTGGAAGTGGAAGTTGTCGAGGGCGAATACAGTGGCAGTGTGGGCGTGATCGTGAGCGTGAACGGCAACTCGTGCTCGCTGGACGTGGATGGCCGCGTGATCAACGTTTCGTTCGACGACGTGCAGCCAGTGGTGCCGGAGAAGCAGGACTCGGTCATCATTCTGTCTGGTGACGAAGCCGGAAAGACGGGTTCGCTGATCGGTACCGATGGATCTGATGGTATCGTGAAGGTTGACGGTGGCTCGGAGATTAAGATTTATGCGATCGCTTCGCTCGCGAAGCTTGCCCAGTAAGCCAATGAACCAACCAACCGAAGGAGGACGCCGAGGTTCTCGCTTGACATTTCGTTACCATGGATATGCTCGCTTCTCTTTTTTATTCTTTCTCAAATAGTTAATAGCGGACTGACTGACTGGCTGTGTGTGTGTGGGCGAGTTGATATTGAAACTGACCGTGCGAAAATGGCTCTGAAGGGTGAAACGGCATGCTGCTATTGTTGTTGTAGGTGTTTGAATAGATCAGCTGGTAGCTGGCACAAGAGACCAGCCAGCCAGCATGCAAGCCGATGACCGATCGGAAGCAACACCACCGCGCATTGGACAATGGATGCAGACTCGCAAAGAAGAAGAAAAACCATGCGGTCATCCCCCCAACAGTAGCAGCAGCAGGTCGCAGCAACAATTTCCACTTGGGTGAGAAGGACACGCAGGAGCGGAGACTCGCGCTACAGGAGGCGTCGATTGCGCTCGGCGCGCGCACGACGTGCATCCTGAACACCCAGAGCGACCCCGAGACGCTGGATCTGCGGCCGTACGCCAGCGAACTGAATGACGCGATGCTGAACGAACTCGCGAATCAGCTGCGAGCGAGTTTGAAACACATCGAGAGAGCGAAGCAAGAGAACCCGCAGCTCCGACAATGTCAGTACTACTCGACGATCGTTTTGTCCGGATGCGAAAAATTCACGCCGGTAAGTGAGGTTTACTGTGGTGGCTATTTACAAAGAGCTTCTCAAAATGCAACCCAAAATGCCTAACAACTTGAAATGCTACTGCTATTTAGGTGGGGATTCGTGCGTTCATCCATGCGGTTGGTCCAGTGATTCGCCGTCTCGATTATTCCAAGTCGGTCATGTCCATCGATATCTTGAAAGTGATGGCGACGGGGATCGAGCAGCTCGACGCGCTCGACTTCTCCTGGTGTCTGCAGCTCAAGAGCGAGTGCATTCATGAATTCATCTCGTGCTGCAACGCGCACTTGACGAAGCTGAACCTGTCAAACTGTCCGGTCTTAAATGACGACGCGCTCGGTTGGATTAGTGGAATGCTCGGACCCCAGGGTTCCCTCACTCAATGCCGAAAGCTGCTCTCGCTCGACATTTCGTACACGAAGGGGATCTCGGACCGAGGACTCGCGGCGCTAGGGTACGGCTGCTGCGCGCTTCAGTTCATCAACCTGGAAGGACTGGAGAAGATCACGAACAGCGGTATCCAGAAGCTCGTCCAGGGATGTAAGAGCCTCCGAGTGCTGAGCTTGCGCAAGTGCATGCAGTTGACCGATGGCTCGCTTTTCCACATCGGAGAGCATTGTCGGCAGCTGCGCAGCCTGAACGTCTGCGGCTGCTTCCATTTGTCGTCCGCTGGACTGTTTGCGATAGTGCGTGGGACGCCATTACTGCAGTCACTGAGCCTCGAGGGGTGTCTGAAGATGCGCGAAGACATCCTCGCAGCAGTTGCGACCAGCTGCCTCTCGTTGCAGGTGCTGAACCTCAACGGCTGTCAGGAGATCACGGACAACGGGATCGCGACACTCGCGGACCACTTGCCGTTCGTCCAGAAGGCGCAGCACTATCGAGGATTAGAGCCAAAGCAGGACGGGCTGAAGCTCAAGTTTTCGATTCAGCAGAAGACGATCTACAACTCGGCTGCACTGCGCATCCAAGCAGTGTACCGAGGTCACGTAGATCGACTGATTGCGGCGTCATGGCGTGTCAAGATGATCGAGATGCCAGCATGCAAGACGATCCGGAAGAGCTACGTGCGCTGGCGGCTGAACAGTGAGATCAACAGAAGAGTGGAGCGCACGAAGCTTGTGAATACCAGCGTGGTCAAGATCCAGGCGCTTGCTCGTGGAGTTTTGTGTCGAGCAGCTCTAGAGAGAGCGAGCGTTGAAGAGCAGCGCATCAGGTATTGGTCGAAATTCGCTGTGAGAGTGCAGGCAGTGTACCGGAGTCACTGGACGAGGAAGCACCACCATGTCGTGTTCAAGACCATCGATCGGTACCGGAAAGAGCAGCAGCTGCTGCAGAAGCACGCTGCCGTCATTCGACTACAGCGAGCGTACCGTGCACGCTTCCACCGGTCTCGACTGGACGACCTCATGGCAATCAACCAGCAGCGGCGCCTTGAGAGGAAGAACGCTGCGATCACGCTCCAGAGGCTCTTCCGATCCAGAGCTGCGCGCAAAGCCTACCGCGCGCTTCGAGCAGCTCTTGAGGGCCAGCATGCGAAGGTGCGAGAGCTCGTTCGGTATGCGATGAAAATTCAGAGCCGATGGCGCGGACACCATGCTCGCCGGCAACTAGCACGGTACCAACGCGAGATGCAGGAGCGCGAGTTACGCAGATACAACACTGCGAGCCGCATCAACGCAGGTGTGCGCGGGTATTTCGGTCGTCGCGTGGCGCAAGAAGCTCGGGTGCAGTTCCAGATGCGATTGCATGCCGCGAAACGAATCCAGCGAGCCTGGAGACGCTTCAAGACGCCGAACGCCGAGAGGATCAACTTTGAGAAGATGCTTCGGCTGATGAAGACCCACATGCTCGAAGAAGGCGACGCGGCGATGAAGAAGCAAGCGGAGATCCTGAAGAAAACGCGCGAGTTGGTCGACCGCGACTCTGCCTCGGAGCCGGAGAGCGACGACGACTGGCGCGACTTCCAGGACGAGTTTGGCGACCAGTTTTGGTTCTCGCCATCCCGCAAGCAGCGCCACTACGTGCGTCCGAATGAGAACGCGTTCGAGAAAGCGATGCTTGGGATGCACTGTCGCGTGTTTTGGCCGCTCGAGCAGCAATGGTACAGTGGGTACGTCGCAAAGTTCAATCGCGTGAAGAACAAGCACCGAGTCGAGTACGAGGACGGCGACCACGAATGGCTCTGTTTCCACCTCGAAGGCGCGCGCATCCAGCTGTTCAACGGCTACTGCTGGTGTATGGTCGCGATGTTTGAGCCGTCGCTACGGACGCTTCGCGCCACGACGTTCTTGACGCTGCACTTCCAGCGGTACGACCACCGGTACCTCTGCTGGCGAAGCGGGGTCTTGAAGGCGTACTCGGAGACGACCAACCATTTCCTAGTGTCCTATGATGACTCAGCAGCTGCTGGTGGTAATGCGGATGAGTGGGTGGATGTGTTTCGCAATGAGAACTTCTTCCAAGTGCAGGACGCGATCACGATGGACTGGTATTCGCTCAGTGGGTACGTGTTTGGCCATGCCCGAGGTCGGCCGCTCAATATCATGACGATGGCGGGTGGGAAAGCTGCCGAAGCGAGTTACTATGGCGTGGAGGACTACCTCAGCTACGTGGAAGAAGCGGCTGCTCCAGAGCCTTCGGAAGACCAGTCCGAAGACCCAGGCGCCGCTGAAGCTGAAGGAAGTGCTAGTGACGACGTAGTCAATCAACCTGCCGAGGAATCGCAAATCGAAGTTGGAGGTGGTGAGGAAGATGCCGATGACGACGAAGATGCTGATGACGAAGAAGAAGAAGAAGAAGAATCGGAAGAAGAGGACGACGATGGCGAAGGTGATGACGATGAGGAAGAATCTGAAGGTGATGGCGACGGAGAAGACCGATAGTGAATCACTAAGTGCTCATTATTCAGCGGCGAAATAGACGATCGCAAAACTGGAAATGGAGATAGATGAATACTGTACCTTGGTATGTTTTGATGTTGCCAAACTGAGCACGAAAGATGAGTTCCTATTTTTTCGGTAGTTTAGAGAAATTTATCCTAAAATAAAATTCGCACTTAAATGCGCAAAGCCAACTCAAAATCGTACTTGTAAGGGAGACGACGATCGCGTAAAAAGTGTAATTACGTAAACAACACCCTTTTTACAGGTCACTTCTTCGCTGGTGACCGCCCGATATCTTGGTTGATTTCCTTTTTTCCCTGAGGCGGCGGCTTTCATCAGCACTTACAGTCAACCTCGAGGCGAAAAAAGCGGCGCGAAGGAGTGAGAAAGAAGCAGCAGGGAACATGGGCAGTCGATACGGAGGCGGCGGCGATGACTTCAGGGGCCGCGGGCGCGACCGCAGCAGAGACAGAGGCTACGGCAACTTCAACGGCCGCGGAGGCTACGGAAGCCGAGGCGGTGACCGTGGCGGCGACCGCATGGGACGACGCGGTGGCGGCGGCGGCGGCGGAGGAGGCATGGAGCAGAGCGGCGGTGGTGCGGAGCACCTTGCGCGCATTCACGGCACGGAAGAAGACCGCGTGAACTGCCCGTTCTACTTCAAGATTGGCGCGTGTCGCCACGGAGACCGCTGCTCGCGTTTGCACAACAAGCCCGTGTTCAGTCAGACGATCCTCGTGAGCCACATGTACCAGAACCCGATCTCGCAGATCATTGCAGCGAATGGCGACCCGTCCCATCTCGACCAGAAGCAGGTCGACGAAGACTTTGAGGATTTCTACGAAGAAGTGTTTGAAGAGCTGTGCAAGTTTGGGCGATTAGAGGAGCTCAACATCTGCGACAACCTCGGAGATCACTTGGTCGGCAACATGTACGCGAAGTTCGAAGACGAGGAGTGCGCTGCGGCGGCGCAAAAGTCGCTCTACGGTCGATTCTACGCAGGTCGTCCGCTGGTGTGCGAGTTCTCGCCAGTGACGGATTTCAGAGAAGCGAGATGCCGTCAGTTCGACGAAGGCACGTGCAACCGCGGAGGGTACTGCAACTTCATGCACATCAAGACCGTGCCGCGCTCGATGCAGCGCGAGCTGGAGCGCATGTTCAACCGCCCTCGTAACCGCGACAAGAGCCGCAGCAAGAGCAAGAGCAGAAGCAGAAGTCGGAGCAGAGGAAAGAAGAGCAAGGGTCGTTCCCGCTCCCGCTCTCCGTCGCGCTCCCGCAGCGGCTCCCGAGACCGTAAGAGCAGTCGCCGAAAGAGCAGCGCGAGTCGCTCGCCATCGCCAAAGAAATCTCGCCGCAGTCGCTCCCGCAGCCGAAGCCGCAGCGCGTCCCCCGCGCCAGCACCAGCGAAAGAACCGGAACCGGTTGAAGTTGAGGCGAAGAAGGAATGAGAGTGCGGCTGGATTTGACGACGATGAAGACGAAGCCACCAGTAAGCACAAGTAAATGGCGTCCGTCACCCCCTTCCAGCCATTTACATGTCAAGTGCATGCGTGACGAATCAGAAGGAGAACAGGGTACATAACAACGAGAGCAAACGGAAACGAAGAAAAAAATGAAGAGGAGTTGCTGGTGAAGACGATGATAGTGATCGACATCAGCATTGGGCGAGGAGGACAGCAGCAGTAGTGAGCAGTGGTGGCGAGTTTATATTTTCTTTTTTTTCTGCATGTGGTGAACTGAATTGCATGCATGGGTGTATCTTCATAGACTTGTTTGGCGAAACCCGTGTCTGTCTGTCTTCCTTTCTGCTGCTTGGTTCGAATTCCGCATTCTCGCTTTCCTTTTTTTGATTTTTGGTGGGAAAACGCACTGTCCAAAACATTCACTCATCCATCTTGAAGTTTCCTTTCGAAATGCGCAACACCCAGTGCGGGCTTCAACACTTCAACATTACGTCATTGGGCCGAAATGGCTCAGTATGGAGAAGACCACACTCAGCCGCGTGTCGATGAGCGCGAGCATCTCCTCCACGGGCGGGTATCCATCAATGGTGGTGCTGGTGGTGACCAAGAACACGACGGTGTGCGCATGACGACTCCACTGCCGTTCGCACAGTTGAAGCTCATGCACGGCAGCAGAACGATTGGAACGACGCAGACACGTGCTGACGGCTCGTATACGATGCTGTTCACGATGAAGGCAGTAGCAAAGACGAAGAAGAAATCCAAGCGCAGATATTCCCCAGAGGTGCAGCTGCACATCATCAACGAAGAGAGCGACCCATGCAAGTTTGTGAACATCACCAGGCGTTGTTCGTTTGGAATGGAGCTTGCGGATGTGACATCATCGGATCGCGGGGTGCAAGACGGACTGATTTGGGAACAATCGCTAGAGATCAGCTACGATGACGCATTCCCAGGATGTGCAGTCGCAAGAACACTCTCGGCGCGGGATCGCCCGCAGTTGCTGATGGCGAAGTTCCAAGACCTTCAGGCGCATGAGTTTCGTGCAGCGGTGCAAGAGCTTGCGAAGGAAATGGTTGGCGATTTCCCGCTTTCGCTCGCCGAGACAGCGATCTTACTCTGCTATGGCGTCTTCGCATTGCTGCTTTGCGTTTTGATTTGGGTATCCAGAACGAAGCCAACGAAGATGCGCCACCTATCCAAAAACGCGCATTCCATTCATTCGGTTTGCTGCGTGAACGAGCAACAATCACTGCCGTCTTCAAATGGGAGCACAATTGGAGTGTCTACGAGTACGAGCAGCAGAACAGCTCGTACTGCAAGGAAGAGTCCCCGCGAAGATTTACGTGAGCAAAGACAGGGAAACGATACAAGGCAATGTCGAACTGCGCAGTTCGACGATGCGTATCGCCTGACCTTTTCTGTCCGACGCCATCCAGTGGCTACAAATACCAGCAGCGTCGCGCAAGATTGTCCGGCTCAAGCTAATGCAGTTAGTTGGGTGGAAAGCAAAAAGAGATCTGAATGATATTTGGTAAAGAACTAGGCAAAAATACTATAGTAATCCTACGTAGTAAGATGCTTCGTAGTCTGATGCTGACTGGTTGTGCCAAGCAGAGTGAGGAAGGGATGCAAGTAAACCCGACTATTCTTCAAAGAACGCGTCTTGCATGTGCTGCTTTCGTCGGCGGTCGCCCTTGAGCTCGTTGCTCTTCTGCTTCCTCGACGACGACTTCTTGTCAAAGATCTCGCGCTGCAAAACGATTCACCAAAGAAAGAGAGAGAGAGGTCAGTACAAAGCTATCTTTCGCAAATACTCAGAGCTACATTCGAAAAACGTCACTTACTCGGTCAATTATCCGCTCTTCCAGCGTCTCCGGCAGGTCCAAAATCGAGCGCACAACGTTGTTGTACTTGATGTGCTCTTGGAAGCCCGTGCGGATTGCATTCTTGATTGCTTCCAGCTGCATGACCGAGCGCCACGACTTGACATCCAGCATCTCGTTCTTGACCGAGAAAGATACCTGAGGCGATTCTCCGTGCTACAACATCACAGAAGGAACATGTGTGAGTGAGTACAAAGCTTTTTGTTTTCTTTGACTGGAAACACGTGTGAGACTTACTGCCAGAGTCGAGTGGACGTCCCGGAACACCATGCGCTGCACCTTTCGGTCCTTCTTGCTGTTCTTCTTGCTGCTGTCTTTGCTCATCACGCGGAACTTCTCGATGATGTCTTCATCGTACGGCAGCGTCATGCCACACTTTTGCGCCGCTTCATAGAGCAGCGCGATGTTCTCGCCAGCCGCGGATCGAACATCCACGTCAACATGCGTCAGCAGCTCCAAGAAACGAGGCAGACATCTATTGGGAAAGCAACAAACGCGTGTAAGTAACCACTAAGCATTCGATAGAGTCAATCATGCCGTCTCATACCTGTCAACGTATTCGTCGCCAGCCAACTCCTCGTCCGACAGCGACGACGCCAAGAGACCCCACGACTGTAACGCTACCGAGCAAATGCTGCCGACAATCTTTAGATCAAAGTACTTCTCGAAAAGCACCAGCAACGATTCGGTGTTCTCGTCTTCGACGCTGCAAACGAAGCAAGTTAACGCGAGCGCTTGCATAGCCTACAAGAAACCACGTGATGCAACAACATTCGACCGTGAGTCTATTGATAGACCCGAGCTCCATCGTCAATCAATTAATCGGTTGCAGAAACAAAACGTACCGCTGCCTTGACGGCTGGGCTCCGCGACGTCTTCGCCAGAGGCGACAGCACGTTGCTGGCACGCTGGAAGAATCGCTCTTCGTCTTCACCCTGGATGAGCGCCATCATGGCGAGAATGCGCGCGCCATGCAGCGCTTCGTCCTCCGACGGCTTGCGAAGACAACCGAGGACATTGCTCACAAAGCTGTGCATACATCATTAGGAGAGAGATAAAAGCGTTAGATAAGTGCATTCGAGTTGCATGCTGTTGGCTTCTGCACATTGCATTCCTCACCTGTCCGTGATGCTGTCGGGAGGCAGGTACTGTGAGAGATGTCCGCTCAGCTTCTCAAGCGCAGCCACACGCGTCGTCGTTCTAAACACATTAATGCATTTAACGACACCCATGCGTAAGACACACTACCTCATAGCCACCACCATCGAGCAAAACGAAAGCAAAAGATACCTTTTCTCGGTGAGCTCTTCGATCGCTTCGTCGACTGCAGCGTCCTCGCCGTCGCTCTTCGTGTACGAGTCGTAGAAGTCGGCGTCGTCCGACAAGTTGGTTCGTCCTGTCTCGATCGACGCCATCGACGCCACATCATCAAAGTCGTCGTCGTCTTCCTGGCGCATCTTGCGAGCTCCTAGCAACAGCGAGTTGTTAGCGATTGTCACGCCCATGCTCTTTTGCTTTGCCTTGGTGATGTCTATCCACGCTTGCAGCTTTCTCTCTAACGGAAAGAAGGCAAAAGCGATTATAAGGAATTGAACGGAGAGCAGTGCTCACCTGTCTTCTTCTTGGCCATGATGAGTGTGCGTGTGCTGGTGGTGGTAGAGCTGCTGCTTGCTGGGGGGCGGACTTGTCGAGGCTCTTTCGCGAAATGAAGTGGGTTGATGGCCGTTGGTTTGCTTTCGCCTTTGCTGGCTGATGTTGAACTCCTCGTTTCTTCTCACTTCTTGTCACACGAGAGTCACACAAGTGAGACAAGAGTGAAATTTTTGAGATTATTGATATGAAATAGTGCCATGATCCGTATGTTGGGGAACACAAAATAAACTGGAGACCAAACAGGAGCTTTGATACCCTCGATGCAGGTCTAAAAAGAGCTTTTCAAGCCCCTTTTTTAGCGCGAAACAACCCTCAGCCAGTTTATTAAAAGGGTTACTATTGGTTTTTGTGTGGATACCTCAGCCGTCGTCTTTAAGAGGGTGTACAAAGCGGACGGAACCCAAAACAACGGCGCAGTTGGTTTGGGTTTTGTCCGCTACAAAAAAAAGCAATTTCAAACATTTTTGATTGGCTCACCAGCAAACAAATTAAACTAGTTTGATTTGTGGACTAATTGGCTTCCAATGATTTGATTTACATGTTAAATGGTGGAATACTTGGCTTTCAATCAATTTAACAGGTAGGATTTCGTAAATTTAGCAACATTCGTGCAACATTGATTTTAATTAGACTTAAAAAGTCGTCAGAGGTTAAAAGTCGCATGAATGTGAGATTCTAGGTTGTCGGAGCTCATTCATGCAGCATCGCGTGATGTTGCACGAATGTGCAAGGGTGTTCTCAAGGTTGGGATGCTGCACGAAGTCCACACGTTCCACGTGAGAAAAGTATCAAGCAATTTTGCTGATACTGTTCTCAACAATAATCTTGGCGAGGTTTCATCGCCGCAAAAGCTCATTCACGTTGCCAAGCAGCTGAAGCAGGGCTAGCAAACTCTTTAGGTTCTTATCCTGTCCGGTGTTCATGTGAACTAAGCATGGAATCCTTGCTCCGTATTTCCGTTTGAGGTTTGATTTTCGATAAATTTGAATTCAAATTGATTGGGAATTTTACGGACAAATGGGTATCTATGGGCGGCATTTTTGCACCCATCCACAAAGTAGTCTACTAATTTCGATACAAATTACTAATAATGTTGCACGACTTCTTTGCTGATGGGCGCAAAAAAGGCTGCCCATGCGACGATTACCCAAGTAAACCCAAACATACCCAAAAATACTTGTGTGGGTTAGGTTAACGTGAAAGTCTCAACAACGTCTCTTAGTGAAAGCAAGTGAAATCTGTTCAAGCTTTTCACTCGATCGGACCTGGAATGATTAGGTTCAAGTGAAATGAACCCAAGCCGCTACATAGTGAGCTCAAGTGTAAAATCCACTCACTTTTACCCCGCTTTTGGCGAAAAATGGATTGCAGACGAAATGGCAGATTCTGCAAATGCAAAGAACTGTATTACTAATTTGTACGCCAAACTATATTTCTTTACAAAGGGTATGTATTCAAAAGGTATTTAAATTGTTGGATGTGTTCCTAAGACCTTTTAAAATGCATATCCTTGCTAAGGCAATTTGATACTCTATCAAAAAAGGCAAACCAGATCTATCAAATGACTTGTAAAAAAATACCCTGTTTAACCAGCTCGATATTCAGTGAAAGTTGCACTTCAAAATGAACCCCATTCTTGAATCCTTCTTGCGATTGGATAAAATTGGTCTGGGCAGCGTAGATTGGCTGAAATCCTTTTCATGTGCTTGCTTCGGTTTTTGCATTCCGCAATCTCGAATTTGCTGTGATCGAATAAAGCAGCTGAAGGAAGCGAGTCAAGCGGTACGTGTGCGTGTATGCGTCTGCTTGCATGGGTGCGCTGGTTAGATGTGCGTGTAGCGACTCACGCTCTCGTCCGCTGGCTGATTGTGCAGCGCTTTGTCGGCTTTAACTAACTGTGCCCACGTGAAATGAAATGCGTTGGATCTTGTAGCTGCTCACTCGTTCGGTATCTTTTCCGCACTCGACACGGCAAGCCACTCCCATATTCCAAATACCTCACGCGCACGCACGCGAAGCAGTCAAGGTAAGCGCTCTTCTACTCTTGTTTCCTCCCATTCCCATGTGTACGTTTTGGCCGCTGGCTCATCGAGCGACTCTCGTGTTGTACCTACCTACCTACTCACGCGCACTCGATCGCTTTTCAACAAGAAGAAGTCAAGTCAGTCAGTATGAGCGCGAAAACCGTGACCGCCGGAGATGTGAATGAGACCGCTGATGGTGTGCGCAATTTGGTGAATGTCACAGACAACGCGATGGACGTCGACGAGTCGGGCCCGGGCAAGATCGACGAGGGGCTCTACAGCCGCCAGCTCTACGTGATGGGCCACGAGGCGCAGATGCGCATGGGCGCCGCGAACGTGCTCATCATTGGGCTCAACGGGCTCGGCGTGGAGATCGCGAAGAACATCATCTTGGCCGGCGTCAAGAGCGTCACATTGCACGACGACACGCCCGCGTCGTTCCTGGACCTCTCCTCGCAGTTCTACCTGACCGAGCAAGACATTGGACAGTCGCGCGCCAAGGTGTCCTCGAAGAAGCTCGCGGAGCTCAACCCGTACGTGCACGTGCATCACTACTCGGGTGAAATCACGGAAGACTACTTGAAGCAGTTCCGGGTACGCATTGTGCTTTGCGGGCGTGTATACAGGGGTTGTTTGGAAATGTGTAGTAACTATATGTCCTTGTGTCTGTTGTTGATTTTGGTCTGTGGCACAACAATAGACGGTGGTGCTCGTCAACTCGACGCTGAGAGAAGCGAAGCGCATCAACGCGATCTGCCACTCGCACGCGATCGCGTTTGTCTCGACCGAGGCGCGCGGCGTGTTTGGCTCGGTGTTTTGCGACTTTGGCGACGAGTTCCTGGTCTCGGACCGCGACGGCGAGCAGCCGGTGAACTGCATGGTGGCGTCGATCTCGAACAACACGTCGCCTCCGCTCCTGACGGTGAGCGACGACACGCGCCACCAGCTCGAAACGGGCGACTACGTGACGTTCCGCGAGATCAAGGGCTTCCCGTTCCTGAACGAGTGCGAGGCGCGCCGCGTCACGGTCACGGGTCCATTCACGTTCACGCTGGACATCATTGACGATGAGGACAAGGAGCGCTTTGCGAGCGGCACTGCGTCTGCAGGCGGCTACGTCACCCAGGTGAAGCAGCCACTGACGGTCAAGTTCAAGAACTTGTCGGACGCGCTCGCGTCTCCAGGCGAGTTTTTGATCAGCGATTTCGCGAAATTGAACCGTCCCGAGCTGCTGCACTTTGCGTTCCAGGCACTGGACGTCTACCGCGAGAAGCACGACGGGAAGTACCCAACGCCCGGCTCGCTCGAGGACGCAGATGAAGTGTACAACATCGCCGTGGCGCTGAACAAGGAAGCGTCGAGCGCGGGCCACTTTGCGATCGACCACATTGAAAGCGAGGAAGCCAAGAAAGTGGTCCGAGGACTGGCGTCTGGCGCGTCGGGCATGATCTCCCCCATGGCGGCGTTCCTCGGCGGCATTGTCGGCCAAGAAGCGCTCAAGGCGTGCAGTGGGAAATTTACGCCGATACAGCAATTCTTCTACTTTGACGCAGTCGAGTGTCTCCCAGACGCTGTTTTCGCTGGCGGCAACACGGCCGAGTTTGCGCCGACGGGCAGTCGCTACGACGGACAGATCGTGGTGTTCGGCAAGGCGCTGCAGGAGAAGATCCAGAATCTGAGTCTCTTTCTGGTCGGCGCCGGCGCGATTGGCTGTGAGATGCTCAAGAACTGGGCGATGATGGGCGTGTCCACGGGCAAGAACAGCGTGATCCACATCACGGACATGGACACGATCGAGAAGTCCAACTTGAACCGCCAATTTTTGTTCCGCTCCAAGGACGTGCAGCAGGCGAAGTCGACGGTCGCTGGCCGTGCGATCAAGGAGATGAACCCCGAGGTGAAAGTTCAGTCGTACGTCGCGCGCGTAGGCGGCGACTCGGAGGACCAGTTCAATGACGATTTCTTTGAGTCGCTCTCGGGCGTGTGCACTGCGCTGGACAATGTTGAAGCGCGTCTGTACATGGACCAGCGCTGCCTGTTCTACGGCCTGCCGATGTTTGAGTCTGGGACGCTCGGCACAAAGGGCAACACGCAAATCGTCGTGCCGCACAAGACGGAGAACTACGGCGCGTCGCGCGACCCACCAGAGAAGAGCATCCCGATCTGTACGCTCAAGAACTTCCCGAACGCGATCGAGCACACGCTTCAGTGGGCTCGCGACTGGTTTGAAGGTGAGTTCTTCCAGGCGCCGTCGGATGTGAACCAGTACCTCTCTGGACCGGACTTTATCAAACAGCTGAACGACCAGCAGAACACGAAGCTAGAGACCCTAGAGCGCCTCAAGCAGTCTCTCGTGGACCAGCGTCCGTCGACGTTCGAGGACTGCATCTCGTGGGCTCGTTTCAAGTTTGAAGAGCTCTTCAGCAACCAGATCAAGCAGTTGCTGCACAACTTCCCATTGGACCAAGTCACCACGACGGGCACGCCGTTCTGGTCGGGTCCAAAGCGTCCACCGACCGCGATCACGTTTGACGCGCACGACCCTGTGCATTTGGACTTTGTGGTCGCGGTTGCCAGCAGCCGCGCCAAGAACTACGGACTCCAGGGCCACCACGACCGCGAGAGTTTCATCAAGGCGCTCGCTGCCATCCACGTGCCTGCGTTTGTGCCACGCGAAGGCGTGAAGATCGCTGCGTCGGATGCCGAGATGAAAGAAGACTCGAACGCGCCACGCCTCGACAACCCGGACGCCCAGGCTGAGCACATCTTGAGCGTGCTCCCTTCAGCGTCCAGCCTCACTGGCTACCGTATGGAACCGATCGAGTTTGACAAGGACGACGACACGCACATGGAAGTGATCGTCGCGACGTCGAACCTCCGCGCACGCTCGTACAAGATTCCCGAGGCCGACATGCACAAGTCGCGCTTCATTGCGGGTAAGATCATCCCGGCGATTGCGACCACGACGGCGCTCGTGACGGGTCTTGTGTGCTTCGAGTTCCTCAAAGTGTTCCAGGACAAGCCGCTCGACCACTACAAGAACGGGTTTGTGAACCTGGCGCTGCCGCTGTTCACTTTCTCTGAGCCGATCGAGCCCAAGACGACCAAGACGATGCTGCGCGGCGAAGAGTACAAGTGGACGGCATGGGACCGCCTCGAGGTCACGACGGGCGACATCACGCTCAAGGAGTTTTTGGCGTACTTTGAGAAGGAGTACGAGGCCGAGATCTCGATGCTCTCGTACGGCGTCACGATCCTGTACGCGATGTACTCGCAGAAGTCGCGCTCGAAGGAGCGCATGGCGATGAAGATCTCGGAGCTCGTGGAGACGGTGACGAAGAAGCCGATCGACGCGAAGCTCAAGTATCTGATCCTGGAGGTGTGCGCGATGGACGCTGACGGCGAAGACATTGAGCTGCCGTACCTGCGCTACCACTACAGGAAATAGAAGAAACAAACTCAGCAGCGAGAGGTAAGTACCGGTAGGTGATTGATTATGCCGATGAAGCTTTAAATCATTTGCCGACCACCCTCCCGAGTTCTCTCCATTTCTTCCTTAGCAGTCAGCCAGTCGGTCAGTCGCAAGCAACAGAGGTAAAAGCATTCAATTGACGAAAAGGTTTTCAATGAGCTGAATGTGTTACGTTGATTCGACTTGTCGTAACTCACTTGAACTGATGATGTGTATGTTCGTCCATGAAACACCGTGGGAAGAGAAATGGTTCTGGTTCCATCCGTCTTGACGCTTTGCTTGATCAAAATTGACCAACTTGTGATTATTTTATTGAAGTATCTAATAATACACTTGCTGCAGGAGCAAATGTGCCGAATGAACGATTTGCGTGGACCCGGCGTGACGCTCGTAGTCTCCGAGTCTAGAGTAGCCCCACGATACGAACGACGCATCACCACCATCACACCATTCAGCCTCATTCAAAAAGCAACTCCACTTCTTATCATCTAGCTCTTCCAGTAACGACCATGAAGGTGGCCGACTCGAGTCCTCAGAAAGAGCCCACGCGCACGAACTCGACCATTTCCAAGATGGTCCTGCTAGAGGCGGTGGCGATCTCCACTCTGGCGCAGGTGGCGCCTCTCGAATCCCTGATCCAAGACTCCAGGCCTCCGCCATCATCACCATCATCACCATCATCACCACCGTCACCATCATCACCAATGAAAAAGACCAAGGTCACCACGTTGCAACTGGCAGTCGCGTTCTTCCACTGGCTCGTGTGTCTTCTGCTCGCAACGCTCGTGCTTTTGCAGTTCCTGAGCGTGTTCTGGGGCACGACGACCACGGAAATGGTCGAAAAATTTGGTCAGAGCCCTCTCAATGGACCCAGTCACTCTGGCGGTTCGAATGACGACCCATTCAGCGACCGGGCGATCGTGTGCGTCTTGCAGGGCCGATCGTATTTGCCACTCACAGTGGACGAAGCGCTTTTGCTGGGCACCACGAACCTTGTCGACACCACGGGAATGTCAGCCCACGGGTACCGAGCCATCAAGCGAGCCATAGACGCCACGACGTTGATAACCTCAGACGCCAGAGCCGCGTATACCCACACGTGCTCCATTATCGCACAGACCATGGACGCGATCTTGCACAGATGTACGCTGTTGGGCTACAACGTCACACGGGACAACCTTCGAATTGTTGACGACCTAAAGAGTTCCAACACCTACCTCATTGAGAACTCGCTGCCAATCTTGATGATGCCCTACTGGGACAACTGCTACGCCGCGAGGCTCGCGGTCCCAGGATTGGATGGTAGCGCCTGTATGCTTTCACTCACAGGAAGGTACACTGACGCCGCAGCCTCAATCCCTACGCTGTGGTCGTGAACCGCATGGTGCGAGAGTCCAAGACGCTCGAGTGGCTCAACCGTCCTGGCGGGCAATGGAAAAACGGTTGGTACGAGGATCTCGAGGGCGTGTAATGGTACTCGGACGTGACGACCGACAGACAAGAAGGCGCGGAGCTCGGAGTCGTACCTACTGAGTTCAATATGCTCACAGGCCAAGAGCTCAACTGTGAAGACGATCCGACCAAGTGCTCGACCGTGTTCCCAGAGACCTGGGGCTCCAAACTCAGCTCGAGCATCTGGATGACGTCCAAGACCGCAATTGCCATCATGAATGGCGAGCGATTCGGGCTCTTCCGTGTGAGAGCTCGGCTGCTGAACACGGTCCAGAACGTTTACGACTGGGAGACGCTGCTCTCGAATACCGTCGCGCTCCAGATCCTCTATCGCTGGATGGTCGCGATGGTCGCTTTGCATCGTGGGTACAGGCTCGGCACTTTTTCACACTGGCGTAACGTGGGCATCGGGTGTCTTGCAAACTGCCGGCGCTTCCATTGCTGCCGCTCATGCTACTCCCGAGACTCAAGATGACGCTCTTTGCATTCTGGGCCGCCGGGTGCGAGTTCCAGGGCTCGCAGCGCGCGCTCAGCGAGGCGTGGTTCGTCATGTACCCTGCGATCGCCCAGGCCGTGCTGCTCTACTTCAGTTTGCTGAATCTGGTCGCGAAAGTGGTTTGCGCGCGGGTCAGCGACACGATGTTCGGTCCCTCACTCATCGTTTTCTGTCTGCTGCATCGGTTCCGAGAGTCGCTCATCGCTTTCGGCTGGGTCGAGTACGATAGTCGCGTCGCCACGCTTGTCTCCGTTGATGAATTCAACAACGAGCTGAGTGTGCTGGGCTTTGTCACGTCGGGTCTCGCGCTGAAAGCCAATGGCGGTGTCAAGAGCATTTTCATCTTCAAGCTGCTGGTGTTCGCTGTCGCGGGGCTGCTGCCGTTCTTCTGGAGCTTCCCAAGAGCCTGTAGAGGAAGACGAGGGAGAGGAATCCACTCTGTCGCATGTGAGTCCGCGAATCGGATCGAGAATATCCTGGCGATCCGCATTCACAATGCCGGTGGTCTTGGCTACCGGCACTTACCTCCACGAGGTCTCGACAGCTACGAACTGATACAACTCGGGTACCTTGTGTTTGGAGATCGACGCGGTGGTGGTGGTGGTGGTGGTGGTAACAGCAGCTTCTTGATTGCAGCGGACGACTGGGATACGCTCACGCTGCTGGCCCCGCTTCGCAAGCTCGCGCATCTGTGGAACCACCGCGTCCAAGTGTTTGCTCTCAGCGATGACGGATCTGCGAGTGAAGAGCCCGAGATGTGCTACGTAGATGACCATCGGCTCCAGCGAACCCGCTTCTGGGAGGTGAGTGCTATAACAGAAATGAGCAACTAAACTATGCAATAAATAGGCAAACACATACCAGTAATATGGAAAATGGTTGTGCAGAAAATGAAGAAAAAAATCTGAAGGAAAACTAAAACGACCTACTACGTCGACGATGCGCATCGAATATCTCACCCTGCTTGCTGCCTTGCTGCTGCTGCTCTGTTGTTGTTGTTGCTGTTGTTGTTGCTGGTACTACTGATAGTAGTTTGTGACGGTGTCGCTGCTGTTGCTGTTGTCATGCATGGACGCTCCGAGTCTTTGGCTTCCTCACCATTACGAACAGATACTCTTCTTGCTGGTCAGATCGCTCGGCGTGCACCTGCTTCCCGAAAACGTGCTCGGCGCGGTCATCGACACGAGCGGCGTCGACGAGCCAAAAGTGACGAGGTAGTCGCCCTGCTGCGAGATCGCGCCGCAGGACTCGGGCGTGAACTTGTTCACCGACGTCTTGCCGGCCTTCGCGATCGCTTCGTTGATACTCAGCGGGTACCTCCCAACCACGAGCACGTAGCTGCCCGTGGGCAGCGCCAGCGAGAAGAACGGGTCGCGGAAGCTGATCGAGTGGCGTCCCTTGCGCAGCGCAAAGTTATCGTCGTCATCAGCGGCGTTGATCAGGTCTGCGGACGTGAGCGGCTGTCCGTTGCTTGGAGCGCGGAAGAGGTACGCGACTGGATCGATGTACGCGCTCTTGCAAAAACCGTTGATGTCCAAGTACGTGACTCCATCTTTCGTGCCGTACGAGGACACTTCGACCGAGACGCGGCCGAACGTGTTGACTGCAAACGGGATGTAGTCCACTGTCACAGACGAGCTCTGGCGCTTGATGCTGCCAGGGACAGTCACAGCATTTGATAGCGCAGCTTCCTTGTGGTACGGACACGCAGTGTACGGAAACACAGCGTTGCCGCTGACGGAGCACTGCGAGCCAATGTAGGTCCCCGGCGAGGTCACCTGCACGGAAGCGGTCGCAGACACGGTGAGCCGGTAGTTGCCATAGTTCGACACCTGGGAGGCGCAGACGCGAGGTAGACGCGCTGCGCCGTTGGTTTTAGCGACCGCGTCGGCTTTCGACATCGCAGAGGTGCCCACCGCGAGGCGGTACTTTCCTTTTGTCAGCTGCAGGTACAGGTACGAGTCGAGTGAGCTGAGCGAGCCGTCTTTCATGCCGTAGCCATTGGGGGCGTTCAGGTTCGTCGCGATGACGTCTTGCTGCGTGATCGTTCCGGCGTTGTTCAGTCGGAACAAAATGATTTTCGAGTCGATGTACGCGGCATTGCAGTCGCCGTTCACATCCGCATACGTCGCAGTGTTGCCGTTCGTGATCTCCTCCATCGAGAGAATGTCCAACTCGACATTGGCGTTCTCAGTCAGCGTGAGGTCGATGTAGTCCACGGAGGTGGTCGTGCCCGTCGCGAAAATGGTGCCGTCCATCTTTGTCTGCAATGTGAGCACCGAACCTGGAGCTGGAGCCTGGGTAGTACTGTATGCTGGCGTTGGCGCCGGAGTCGGCGCTGGAGTAGGTTCTGGCGTTGGGGCAGGAGTCGGTGCTGGCGTTGGAGCTGGCGTCGGAGCTGGAGTTGGAGCAGGTGTTGGAGCAGGTGTTGGAGCTTGCGTAGCCTTTTGCGTTGGCTCTGGTGTTGGCGCTGGAGCTGGCGTTTGGCCCTGGTACACAGCGCACTTTGGAAGAATGTTGAGCGCGCGCATGTTGGCGACGATCTTGTAGCTGTTGATCGCCGTGTTGGGGCACCCGCCGCAATGATGGAGCGCCACGACCGCGTTGTCAGAGGTCGCGATCACAGGCGAACCGGACGAGCCCGCGCGCGTATCGAGATTGTACGCGACTTGGTCAACGGCGCACCCGCCCATCGTGAGTGACGTGACGGTCCCCATGGCGCCGTTGTCGTCCTTTGCCGCGATGCGCATGCCCCATCCGCTCGGGTGCTGCGGGATGTAAATGGTGTCCGACATGGTTGCACCGGTCTCGCGCATCGTCAAGTAGCCGTACTCCGTCGACAAGTTGATATCAAGCTTCACGAGCGCGTAGTCCAGGTTCGGGTCCGCAGTGATGAGCGTGGACGAGCGCGCGCGAACACTTCCGGGGCATCCGAGCGGCGACTCGCAGTTCGTCCCGCAGTTCTTGCCGCGCGCCATAAACTCAAACTCGGTCGAGCTCGCGTGGGCTTGCGTCGAGATGCAGTGATGATTGGTGATCACGTGGCCCTCGCAGCCGACGAGCCAGCCCGTGCAAAAGTAGCTGCCCGTGTCCTTGTGGATGAGCAGGCGGATCACGGCTTTGCTCGCTTCGATCTTCTTCGGCTCGCTGATGAAACACATCGCCTCTTGCGTGTTGTCGGCGCCGCACACTTCTTCACTGGACGATTTGCTGGCTGTGATGCCAACGTAGTCATACCTGTCGACCATGAAACCCTTGCAGAGCGACGGCATGGACGGGTCGGCGCTCCCCTCAGCGTCAGTGTGGAGCTCGACCGTGACGTTCAGCTTGCCTGGCGTGCGCAGCGTGTCAGCGAAGAAGTCGCGGTGGAACTCGTCGCCTTTGTACGTGAACGAGGTCGTCTGGTTACTGGTCTTCACTAGTTCTGGCGAACTTAGGCGCACGACCACAAAGTCCTTGGGTGGCAGGTTGAAGTACGAGAAGTGCAGCGTCGCGAAATCCCCGAGCGACGTGAAGCTGTACATCGTGACCGTGCCTGGCGCCGGGTACGCGACCGTACTGTTGCAGCCCGCGCTCGCGTTCACGTCCGTCGTGATCCCTGGCGTATCGGCCGCGTTCACGAAACTCGAGGGCTGCCACAGCGAGGCGGCCAAGCCGATCGCCAGAAGCGCCACACGCTGGAGCACCTGCATATCTTCCTCCTTTCTTGCTTTGCACCTGTACCTGTTCCTGCTGCTGTAGCAAGTACTCTGGCGTCAGTCAAGTGAGCTCTGCTCGGTGCTGGGAAGATTCGGGAATGATAGGGACTCACAGTGAACGTTCACGTGCGGCAGCTTTGGCTTGAATTTGGAAGGCGAGGACGTTTCGCTACAGGAAAGAAAGCGTGCGCGCAGTGAGTGAGGGAGTTGAGCGGCTCGCTTGCTCATTGAAGATCACGACTTGAGCTCTCCGTGCTTGTGCGCGACGATGCGATCGATGCATTCCTTTCCTTCAGGCAGGCAGCATTGCGTCCCAAAAATACCCACTCATGCTTCACAACTCATCGCCAAAATGGGCGACGACAGAAAACCACCACCGGGTGCTGCCAGTTCTCAAAGTGGTCATGCCTCTCAAACTCGCCAGTTCCGTTCTTGATACTTTGAAGCTGCTGCTGCTGGGGCCGGCTGATCATTGTGGTCTTCTCTCACAGAGCGAGCGCACGATCGCACTTCAGAAAGGAACGAACGAGCGCACCGTCCCTTTTTGTCGAAGAGTTGCGCGCAGGTGACGCGGATCTTCCTTCCAGTGTTTTGCTTGCCTATTCATAGCCGCTCGCTGCCTTCTTCCGCTATAATCAGATGAGCTCCAGCAACAGGAGAAAGCAATGGCACGGATCCTTTATCTCCTCTTCCGTCGAGTCCAACAGCACATCGCGTGATACGCGGATCGGTCACGGAACATTGTTCTGTCAGCGTAGCTTTCCGCTGCTGTGTGACAGTCGCTTTGGTTGGCTGACTGACCGGAAACGTCGTTCGCTTGGCTCTGGAGTCCAGATTCTGGACTGCCACAGGCACTTCCATCGTCCCACGAAACGCAGATCGCTCGCTTCATTGTACTGTGCAGCTTCCTACCCACAAAGAAGACGACACAAAGACCATGGTTTGCATGAGAAAGCCTTGGTTAAACGCTAATAAATCCAGAAAGTATTGTATTCCTGTTGAATTAATGCACGCACTCATTGGGGAACAGCGCTCCGTCGGCTTTTCACGAAGACTGGAGATGACCATCGGAGGCGAGTGACTTGGACGCTACCGATCATCAAAGCTGGTTAGTCAACGTCAGCCGCATAAGCAAACACGTCAATAGCTGCTGATCGCCAACAGCTCCCCAGCGGCACTATGCTGAAGTGGAGCATCGTGTCCGTGTCATGTATGGGCTTGGATTGCAGTCGTGGAACGCGATACTAAATTTCGTCTTGGGAATGGGTGGTGTTAAAAAACACCGAGGAAAAGAGATGTGCAGCTTCCCTTGAGAAAGGGAAAGACTGGCACTGGTACATCCACGCAAACACCGACCTGGAGGCTAATTTGTTTGAACGTCCAATTGAAGAGGCAGACGAGCAGCTCCTGCTGAGCTCGCTCACACCGCGCTGTCGTCGTCGTCGTCACCAGCTCGACCCGAAACGTAACAGGCAGAGTAGAAAACCACACGGACTGGATGGCAGGCAGGCGACGGGGGAGATTCACGCGGGCGGCGACGCACACAAAGAAACCGTTTACTTCTTCTTGGCGACAACCTTGGCGGCCTTCTTCACCACGACCTTCTTGGTGGTCTTGGCGGTAGCCTTCTTGGAAGCGGCGGCCTTGGCTGGCTTGCCGGCCTTCGTGACAGTTTTCTTGACGACAGCGACCTTCTTGGTTGGCGCCTTCTTGGAAGCGACCTTCTTGGTGGCGGTCTTGGCCTTGGCGTCCTTCTTCACAGCTGGCTTCTTGGTCACCTTGGCGACCTTCTTGACGGTGGCACCGCTCTTCGACGACACCTTGGCCGACTTGGCCTTCTTGGCAGCTGGCTTCTTAAGAGCTGGCGCGAGCTTGTACGAGCCCTTCACCTGCACGAGCTTCTCGGCGTCGACGGCGGTGCGGAGAGCCTTGTTGAAAAAGTGGCCGGCGAAGTTCGCCTTCTTGGCCGCGACGTACTTGTTGATCGCCTGGCGGGACGAGCCGTTGCGTTCCTTGAGCGTGGTGATCGCCTCGACGATCAGGTCAAAGTACGATGGACCAGACTCGCCAGCGGCTGGCTTTGGCGCAGCGACCTTCTTTGGCTTTGGCGCGGCAGCGGCTGGGGAGGCAACGGCCTTCTTGCCGGCGGCGGCAGCAGCCGCAGTCTTCGCCTGGCGCTTGGCTGGCGAGCGCTTGGTGGCGGTCTCGGCGGCGGTGGCGGTTGGCTTGGCGTCCGCGGCTGGCGCGGCGGTGTCGACCTTCACAGGCGTGGAGGAGGCCGCAGGGGCGGCGGTCTTGGCAGGGCTGGTCTTGGTTTCTTCGGCCATGGTGCTGGATCGAGAGAGGGATGGAGAGTGAGTGGGGGTGGGGGGATGCTGGAGCTGTGGGGCGAAGCGAGAGAGCTTTGGACTCGGAGCGTCTTTTTCTTGACTGTGAGCGACTTGAATGCCCGCGTTGTAGCTTTTCGCTTGGTTGTTGGGCAAAGGCTTCTTCCCGCCCACCTCCTTTGAAAAAGAAAGTCATCTCTCTTATTTTTTCCTTTTTTAAAATAGCGCGCAAACGCACGACTGAAAAGGTACTTTACGTGAATACTACTGATAGAAGAGGTAGTTTATAGTGTTTGCTATTGAAATGCACTTGAATGGAAGGTGGGATGATTGTAAACTACACGTACGTTACGAAAAAGAATGACTCGCACAGAAAGTTATCTATCCAAATTAACCCGCGAAAATCATCCCGCCAATCAGAAGCGAGTGGATGGTGATTCCGCCAATCAAATCGCGTAAAGAGGAGCTAGTGAGAAAAAACCACCAGGGGGAGAGTTGTTGGAAAGCCAGGGAGGGCGGGCGGGGCGACGCTGGCGGGGGCGAGTGCTCGCGTACTCGCCACTTGGCGTCCACGGAATCGGAAAGAATGACATGGCGGCTGGCTCAAGCGCTCCACGAGTGCGCTGCGGTCACTTTGAGCACTCGTAGGTGTTCAGAGGTGCACTGTAGACGTCTCTGTGCGCTCGGATTTGGCGGTTAGCCATCCGCTCATCCGCGAAAGAGCGAACCGATCGATCTCACTTTTATGACATTTCGCGCTGCTCATGAAGGCGATGAATGGAGACCATCGTAAAGAAAGAAGATGAAAGAGAAGAAGACAAAAGAGAGTGTTCTACCTGATGAACAGCACCAGCAGCATGTCACTAGTTATTTATTGCTTTAATTATCGGTAGAGAGCTGCTGGTGGCTCCATTAAACTTCCGCTGGTCCCCACATGGAGAGCAGGGAGGTTGATGGCCATCACAATGAGGAGAGAAGCAAAATGAAATATGCAGCAGAGTCGACTGGCCAGCTGGTGAATAAATGAACTCATACGCGCTGCTCATAGGACCAGGACAGCTGAAAAAGCGAGCTCTACCATTGGCATCATCCAGAGCTGATCAATCGACACACAGCCACGTGTCAGCATCACCAGCATCTCGCTCTCAGAATGAACGCAGCACAGTAAAAAAATATTCGCTCGCGAGTGGTGGTCAACATGCGTCAGGAGTGGCTACTCTGCACAGAAGCGTAGCAGAATGAGATTTTACTGCTCCTTTTGGTGAAGCTTCACCACCAAGTGAGCGGGGGCTTTTACGCGAGGCGACACCTCGCGGCATACTCAGAGTAGAAGCAACCTGTTTCAATGAGGCTGAGCGATGCCAGCCAATCACGACACAGAGCTGCTCGGAGTGAGTAAAACAGAGCGCTTTGCTTGCTATTCACCTGTGTAGAAATGGTCTTTCGTTTGGCAGCTCTACGAAAAGAAATCGCACTCGCCACTTGCCTCATCTTGGCGGAAATCGCCATTGCCCACCTTTGGAAGGCCGACCGTCCATACAAATCCCCATATGTAAATTATGGGTGTCAAATGTGTCAAATGGAGCCATCCCAAAAGCAGACAGACAGGTTGGCAGTTGGAGGTGGACTCTCTTTTAGAAGACGGTCCTCAAATCAGGCAGAGACTGTATTGCACTTGAAGCTCACAAGTTAGTGTTGACCACACATTTTCTTGTTAATGTCAGGGTTTCGTGTGGGTTACACTATACTCGTGCGTGATTGATCTGGTTGCGCCGTTGTTGCCAAGCGCCTCACTCGCGCTCTCAGCACTTGATGCGCGCATTGAGCGCCAACACTTCCTGTGAAGCATCGCGTTGAAGAATGGACAGCTGGTTACAGTATCCCCTGACTCGCTACAGCCAAGTGGGCATCTACCTTATCATCGCATCAATGCAAAGCAGGTCTTTTGAGGGTGCACCATGTTCACAGGTTGAGCCTGTTGTTGGTTCTTATTTTAACTGTTTTCAGATACTATATCTATATATTTATACGTAACAGGAAAAAATAGGCAAGATTTCAGTTTCCCCTTTCAACAACAACTCCATATTCAAGAATTCCGCGTAAATCATAATCCGCACCCTCATCTCCGATATCCTGAAAGTGAGTCCTCACGATCTGAACCCGAGGTTTTATCCTCGCTGCCAAGGTTTTATTGGTCGCGCCAAAAGCTTCGGCGAGCCAAAAATGGCGCGCACTTTTTAAGGCTCTCTTTGCACTGGTGGGGGGAAGCGGCGAAACAACCAACCTGCACGTGCGCTCACGCCCAAGTGCGCGAAGCTTCACGCCGTCACCGCATCGCGTCGCTTGGTCTGCTGAGCTGGTTCGATTGCCATCCGCACCTTCGACATGGCGCCCGCTAAGCCGCACTCGAACGGCAAGCGCGCAGGCGCGTCCGCCTCTGCATCGAAGACCAATGGCGTCGCATCGTCGTCGTCTGGATTGACATACACTGCTGCTGGTGGTGGTGCTGCCAAAGCAGTCAATGGCGTCGACGATACGGTGCAGGAGAGCAGCGCGAGTGGCGATGACGTCGACATGGAAGACGCGCAGGAGAGCGCGAGCGCCGAAGACGAGGACGAGGACGAAACTGCAAGCGAAAGCGAGGCGGAGAGTGTTGCAAAGTCAGCGCCGAAGCCTGTGGACCCCGCGTTCTTTGCCCAATTGAAAGCCGGCGACTCTGTGGACGTCTTTTGCGTGCTGACGAAGAAGTGGCTGCCCGCAAAAGTCGAGGACCTCACGGACGCCGGCGTGAAAGTGCACTTTTTGGGCTGGAACAAGTCGTCGGACGAAGTGATCTCTGCGACAGCGCGCACGCGCATCCTGCCACGCGCCACGGAAGCCGCCGAAGCCTGGGTGATGCATGAAGAGCGTCTTGCGAAGCGCAAGCGCGGCCGCGAAGTCGTCGAGGACGCCGACGCGGCGCAGAAGAACGTGATCAGCGCAGCAGACGCAGACCTGGAGATGGAGCCAACGTTCGTTGCAGTGGGGGCCACGCGGTCGGGACGAAAGATCACGAAGCGACTCGTAAATGACGCCGCGCCGCGAAGACCGCTGTCCACGCCTGTGAGCAAGAAGAAGAAAGACGACGTCCCGCCTGTCGACGTTGTCCCGGACGACGACCTCTGCGTGGCGTGCGGTCAGATCGAAGACGAAGAGCTCACAGACATGATCCTGTGCGACGGCGGCTGCTTGTCGTCGTACCATTTTTCGTGCCTCGGGCTTGACTCCGCGCCAGAAGGGAAGAAGTGGCTCTGTGAGCAGTGCCGCACGAACGAGCAAAAGTGCTTCATGTGTGGCCGCAACGGCACGATCAACGAGAAAGGCGGCGTTTTCCGCTGCGGTGCGCTCTCGTGCGGCAAGTTCTACCACCAGAGCTGCATCAGCTCGAGCAAGCTCTCGCGCCGCTTCAAGCGCACGAAAGACGGGAATGACGAAGAGCTGCTCGAGTTCGACGCGCCGTTCCGCTGTCCGCGCCACGTGTGCGCGGTCTGCGAGGACGTGAAAAAGGGCTCAGACCTCATGTGCTGTATAAAGTGTCCCGAGTCGTACCACCCGCACTGCGTGCCGCCGAGCGCGCGCTACAACTCGGTGGGGCTGCTCTGCTTCAAGCATCCGTACGACCGGCTGCCAAAGATCCCGTCGTTCTACTACAACGACATGACCACGGACACGATCACCGTGGATTTCAACCTGCGTCTGCCGCTGCTCTTTGTGCCCAAGGTCGAGCCGGACGCTGCAGACAAGGACGACTGCCACCACTTTCGCCTGCTGCTCAACCTCGTCGAGGACGTGCGTCAGCAGGCGCCGCCGTACCGCAAGCTCCAGCGCAATATCTACACATTCAAGCAGCCGCCCAAGGAGTCCCTCGAGGACTCACCCATGTGCATCTGCAAGGAGCGTTGTGGCGACGACTGCATCAACCGCCTGAGCTTCACCGAGTGCTTTGGGTCGGCGCCGACGCCCGGCATGAAGTTCACCAAGCAGAACAAAGAGTCGAACTGCATGCTCGGCGAAGGGTGCGGCAATCGCGCGCTGCACCAGAAGATCTACCCGGCGTTCGAGAAGTTCCACACGCAGGAGAAAGGCTGGGGGCTGCGCATCTTGGAGCCGGTCAAGGCCGGTCAGCTGGTCATCGAGTACGTCGGCGAAGTGATCAATGAAGTAGAGAAAGAGCGTCGACTCCAGGACCACGCGAAGAACACCCCCGAGGACAAGAACATGTACATTATGGAGCTGAATAAGGGCGTGTACATTGACGCGCGCTTCAAAGGCAGCGTGTCGCGCTATATCAACCACGCGTGCGACCCGAACTGCCACCTGCTCAAGTGGCGCGTGAAGGGCGTGAACCGCATCGCGATCACGGCGCTCAAGGACATCCAGCCGGGCGAAGAGCTCTCTTACGACTACCAGTTCCACACGAAGCAGGCGATGGAGTGGAAGTGTCACTGCAAGTCGAAGAACTGTCGCGGCACAATGGCCCCCGAGAAGATCAACCAGAGCAGTGAAGGACCCGCGAAGAAGCTCACGAAGAAAGAGCAGCAGCAGCGCATGAAGCGCGCGATGAAGCAGGAGAAGATCCAGCAAGGGTCGACAGCCCGAAGACTCTCGCTCACGAGCCAGCTTGTGGGCTTTGGCGACACGGGCGGCAAGTCGATCGTGCGCACTGGCCCTGCACCTCGAGAGCTCATGTGGGGGTCACAGAACCACGTCTTCCTCGCGCGGAACGCCTCCCGCGGGTTTGATTTCCTGAAACGGAAGGAGCTCAAGGACCGGAAACTCGGTACCAGCTCATCGAAAGTCAAGCAGGAGAACGGTAGCAGCAGCAACGGATCTAATAAGCGCGTGCTCTCCCCTGGCAGCACTGACAGCAGCGCGACGGAGACCGACGCCACAAAGAGCGAGGAAGAACAGGTGCAGACGCTCAAGACGGAGGAATAGATTTGGTGCAGACACAGACCATAAGAATGACGGATAACCCAAAAACTGTTGGTAGATTTGAAACTACATTAAGAAACGAAATATCCTTACTGCGAGACTGCTTTGCTTTTGATTGCTTGGTTGTACTGGTCTTCCGTTTTGCGATGGCATTGTTCGGTTCAAGCGACACTTTTCACATTCGCGCAAACATTGGTCCGGAGGCCATGGAGATCTCCCTATCTCGACAATTTGAGCCACGACGGCTTCTTTCCAGTCGCCTTGCCCTTCGCTGTAGAGGCGCCGGACGATTTCGGCGCTGCGTCGTCGTTCGATTCGCTCTTTGCCTCCTTTGGCGGTGCTTCTGTTTGCAAAAAAAGAAATGAAAGCACGCACACCATTAGAAACCATTTTCAATGCTATCACCGCCATCCCAGATCCAAAGCAGTCGGTTGGTTCACTGTGCGTACCTAATGCGATTGGCTTTGGGTATTCCATCTTCACACCGGAGCTCTCTTCGCTATCCTTCGACTCTGCAAACTCGTCAGCCACCTGTGCAAAAAAGTATCGGGGAAGCCAAAGCCAGCCAGCCAGTCAGTTGTCTGCATACAACAGCGGTTTGAAAACACTTAACGGTCGAAGACAAGCGAGAGAAACGTACCAGGGCATCGCGCAAGTAATATCCAGCGGATGCAAACTCGATTGATGGCAAAGCATCGATCCACGACAAGTACACGAGCGCCGCTGGAACGAGGTTCAGCTCCGCGAGCGTCTTGTCAGGACTCAGCTTCTGCATCGGAGGCGTCACGTACAGGTAGAACTGGTTGTTTGTGAAAGTAGACTGGAGATTCTCTTTCACGTGGTCAACCACAGCTTGCACCGTCTCGTTTGGGTGGAAAACAGCTTGCAGCACAACTGCACAGAACAAGAGAGAGAGAGTGATACTTTGTTAGAAACAATTTCCCACGTACAAGAGCAGAATAAACCAATTTCAATTCCACAAACCTCGGTCAGGAAACTGGACGCGGATGAGCGTGGTCTGGAAAATTTTCTTCTTCTTGAGCTCGTCCAGCTCTCGCATCGCTTGCGTTCGGAAATTCTGTGTACAAACACATTCAAAGTTAGCAACGAAACACTTGAAGGTCTACAATCTGTCACCTACCTTGGCCTTCTCCATCTCGGCGCGCTTTGCTTTCAAAGTGGAAATCAGGATCCTCGAGTCACTCGGGTGGTCTTCCGCCATCTCAAAGTCTGCGTTCGAGTCGACTGAAGCAGCAGAAACAGGTGCTGGACGTCCAGGGAGAGTCACCAGCGTGTTTCTGGGTGGGATTTCATGCCCAAGAAGCTGCTCTTGCTTGTTCTTCAAATTGTCCACCAGCACCTCGGTCACGCTCGGCCCACGTGGTTGTGCCTAGAGCATATTCACATCAAATCATATGAGTCACCAGCTACCGGTACTTCAAAATGGGCAATAGAAGTGGAAACAGGAGCCTTACCTGCATACGCGTGATCTGGGGTTTGTACACATCGAAATCTGGATCAGCAGCTTTCGGAACAACGACGACAGGTCTCGCAGCTTCCTCAATGTTCAGGTCGTCGGCTTCATTGTGTAGCAGTCGAAGTCCTGCTTCAAGCTGGGATTTCGCATCAACAGCTGACTCCAGAAGCAGACACTGCGTCTCCTGGTCCAGAGCAAAGCCGACTGACTCCAGAAACTGGATCCCACCCTTGAGTTGCCCCACCGATCGCTGGAACGCAGGGTTCGACACGCGAATTGAACGCATCTTCTCGTTTTCTACCGGAAAGAAAGGGGGAAATTCAGCATACAAGTGACACTCAAATATGAAAACCAAGATCAATCGCATACAAAACAAACCTGGGTACGACAGCAGATTCGTGACGATCTTCATCAACGTCGAGATTGCGCCTTTCGCAATCGCGTCAAAGCAGTTGTCGCGCAGCAGTTGCAGCGAATCGTAGCTGCCCAGTTTAGGAGCCTCATGCAGTGGTTGCGCATTCATTTCCTCGTTATCTAGGGCGGCTTCTTTCATTTCCACGTCTTCACTTGCAGCAACCACTGGAGCAGAGACTGGAGTAGGAGCAATCTGCTCGACAGGTTTCGGCTCTGATCTCGCAGTACTTGCTTCAGCGGTTGGCTGCACTGTTGGCGGAGCTGGGGTCGTAGCGCTTCTGCTAGTTTGAGAGGATGCGGGTACTGGTCGAGATGGCGACTGAGCAGTTTGCTCAGAGCTAGGCGCCGACTTAGCTTGAGCCGATGCTTGAACTCGGAAAATCGCCGATCCGCTCAGAATGCCCAGCTCTACATCGAAACACATATATTATCAAGCAGTTTAGTGATGTGTATGAGCCACTAGCGTATTGAATGTTTCCTTACCTTTCAGGTTGGTGCTAGCAAACGAGTCAGCGGTGATCTCTCGCTGCAAGAAGCTCAGCGAGAACTAATCAACCCACACACATACACACATTGACAATCAGCACCACCACCACATAAGACATGGCCAAAGCTGCCAAGCGTACCTCTTGAGATGACGGCACCAGTTTGAAGGATGCCAGGATGCTCTCGATCGTCGCGTCGCTCGCAAACGACGACTGCACGCGCTTGCCGTCCGCCATTTGGACGCACACGCGCACCTGCTGCGCGGCGGCGTCCACCGCCCCGCCTTGCAGCTGCTGCATCTCCAGCGACGCGTTGTTCGACACGCCCGTAAGTCGGAACGGGATCGACAGGTCCACGGGCTTCTTGCGGTGCAGCAGCTGGTACTGCGACGAGTCCGTGAGCTTGAACTGCGCGCGCGCGTCTTCCAGGACCTGGAACTATAGCCAGACAATCAAACACACAGAGAAAGAGGGACGTATATGAGCATGAAGACATGAGGCAGTAGGTTGCTTCACAGAGAGAGCATCATGTGCTGCGTACCATGGTGGTGCCGGGCGTCACGCGTACGCGCTTGGACTGGCCGTTGAACTCGATGTTCAGCGCCATTATTCCTCCTCTTCTGCTTTTGTTGTTGATGATGATGACCTTGCTTGATTTCGGATCCTCTTTCTCGCACCATAAAGTCGACGCGGATATGTGTTGATTTAAAAGGTTATTTCGACAATTTTGTAAATATTGATGATCTAGTGCTAAGTTTTGACATCCTGCATTTGAGCGGATTAGCACGGAGGCGCTGGCAGAATACTGCACGTTGCGTGACGAGGCAGCTCTCTCTGGTTCAATACAAGATGCTCTTTTATAGGTGGCGAGCACCAGCTCACAGCCCTTCTTCAAACCCGCAATCCATCGCCCAGATGGCTTTGCAGATAGATCATCGGTGTCTTCGTCGTCTCCATTCATTCGCCAACAGCTCCAAGCTTCTTCACCACTGCTCTGCGCTCTTTCAACCGTTTAATAGACAATTTTCACCCACTCTCTCTCTCTCTCTCTCTCTCTCTCTCTTTCTTTCTCTCAGTCACTCGTGCGGTGCGTCAATGGCAGATGGGTCACGCGGTTCGTGAACTCGGCCTCCATCAGATCGCCCTTCATCACGTCGATCTGCGTGAGACTGCAGTGCGCGATCGGCGCGCCGAGCTGGATCACCTCCTTCGCCACACCGTAGCACTGCGCCACGCAGTACTGGATGAAGCTCGCGTGGCAGACGATGATCTTGAACGTCTCGGTGGGCCGCGCCGGCAGCATCGGTCGCCCGCCCTTGCCTCCCTTGTGGCGCTGGAACTCCTTCGCGCTGTCCCCGAACCTACAGATGTACTCAAAGCCCATCTGATGCATCGCGTCGCGGTACTCCTGCCGATGCTCGATCTCGACCGACTTTGGCGCGCCTTCTTCGAGGAAACTGCACTCAAACTTGTGCTTGAGCCAGGGCATCGCACTCGCAAGCTTGGACGCGGTCTCCACCGTCCTTCCCAGTCCGCCGTAGATCAGCGTCACGTTGTGCTCGTTCGCTGCGCGGTTCTCCTTGAGCTGCGCACTCAGAAACATCGCGGTCTCCTCGGCTTGCTCCAGTCCGCGCTCAGTAAGCTTCTTCTCCTTGTCACAGACTCGGAAATGCATGTTCTCGGTCTCCCCGTGACGCACGAAGATCAGGTGCACGACGCCATAGCTGCGGTCGGGGACGCTGCTACCGCTGGTGCTGTTCTGGCTCTCGTCGCTCTTGTGGGTGGTTCGAGACGGGTGTGTAGCTGCTCGCTGTCGACGCATCGCGCGCGGGAAGAACACGTTCTCCATCGAGCTCTCTGCCGACGCGAGGAAGAAGAACGGCGACAGCGCCGGCCGACTCATCGACTTGTGCAGCACGCGGCCGTCCACGGGCGACATGGACGCGAGCTGGATGCCCCACCACCACGTGAACAGGTCCCCTTTCGACGCGAACCGCAGCACGCGGCGCTTGGGCTGGCCCTGGAACAAGTGCTTGATCTCGAGCGCGAAATGGTCCGTCATGTCGACGAACTCGATCTCACATTTCGCAATCGGGATGAGCTTGCGCCTCTTGTCCACACTCTTCTCGCGGCACTTGCGCAGCATCACCACGCCGTGGTAGAGCTCGGCCCAGCACGTGCGCCACATGGGGATGCCCATGTGCACCTTGCGGTACTCGACCACGCCGCACATGAGGAACTCGTCGCGGCCTTTGATCTTGTGCACCGCATAGTCGCGCTCCGAGACCGGGCGGCGCGGCAGGTCTTCTGAGAAGTAGAGCTCCACCTCGTCGATCGTGTAGCGTCTCGTGGAGCTCGTAGGCAGCACGGGGCGCGCGGCCGCGGGCGTTGGGTAGTACGTGTCGAGCTGCTGGTGGCACTCGGGCTCCTCGGAGAAGTGCACGTGCGGCTGTTGTTTTTGCTGCTTGTGGTGGCCATGGCTCGGTCGCTTGTGGTGGGCTCTGTGCTGGTGGTGATGGTGCATGTGGGCGTCCTCCGAGCGGCGCTCTTCTCCACTCAGCAGCGCCATCTTGATCGACTGCGTGCGTGCGCGCTCGTGGCCTTCGCGATTGCTTTGTGTGTGTTGCTCTTGGCTGGAAAGTGCGTTGTCAGTCAGTCAGTCAGTCTTTCTTCTCTTGGCTTTCCAGCTGACACCAAAAAGTCTGATAAATTACATGAATGTATTCAGTATCAGTTATGTAACGGTTTGATTACGGAGGTTCAGATGAAAGTTGCAGTTTCTGAATCGCGCTCCCAACTTCTTCAAAGAGCAAAAAAAGAAATAGATTCCGAACCCATCCGCCTAATTTGGTAAAATACAGAAGAAAGATACAAAAGTGTTTGTGGTATCACTTTTGTTGTTGCTGGCTTCGGTTTGACGGAAGTGCTGGAAGGAGTGGGACGTAGTTGGCAGCCACTTAAATGGCGCAGACGAAGAAGTCAAGACGTTATTAGCATAGCGATTGGATCCATTTGAATGGATAAGAAACTCTCACTGACTTTCACTTGACCGCATCTCGTTCACGGCCGAAAAATCTGTATCAGGAGTGCCGAGTTGTCGTTGGTACCAAAGTACCTACCCACTTGGGTCCATTTCGAAACACGAATGGCGTTTCAAGATCGTTGTGTGGCGTTACGTGCAACTGCAATTGAGTGGCAGAGAGCTATGAGCGCAAGAGCACCAGACAAGGAAAATGATATTGCGAACAATAGCGCTCTGCCACTTGCAGTGAACTGCGTGCCCGTTTGGCTCGTCCACATGAAGAAATCGCCATTCACTCGCTGGAAATTTCAAGGCAAAGAAAGGCATTGATTTGAGAAAGCAAGCTGCGTGAGAAAAGTATTGTAACGTTTAGACAGACATGGCTGCGCCATCGGCAACACACTCTTGACTGACTGCTTTCAGCGATGACAATGTGAAGATACATTGCTACGTTCGTGCAACATCATGTTCGTGCCACTTAAGTACCAGTAGCTGAGAAGCGTTTAGGTACATTCATGCAACATCCGATACCAAATGTACCAGCAGATCATTTTGGTACCAACTGCTTCATAAAAAGTATTATCAAAAGTATCAAAACGCACCTAAAACGACGCGTGAACGAACGCAACCAACAAACCAAACAGCCAACAGAAATGAGCGAGAGCAAGATGACGGACGAAGAGGAGTACCTGCGCTCGCTACCGATCGTGGACATCACGGCGGTGGACATTTCCCCAAACCCAGCGGCGCTCACCGACGAGCTCAACCTGGAGGTGGACTTCACGCTGGACAAGCCTGTGGAGAACGGCGTCTGGGACATTGAGGTGCGTTGCATACATACATGCTGCTGCTTCCTCTGTGTAGCTCTTCGTTTGCTTGCGCATTAACTGACATTACTCGCTGACTCTGTGTGTCTGTATGACTGCGTGTGCGCGCGTTGTTGCGTTGTATGGCGCTCTGCAGTACTTGGTGGACTCGGTGACCAAGCGACACATCATCAATATCCTTCCACACGCACTATGAATCCATCTCCACATCTGTAGTCGCACTGTATCCATGTTCCATGTCTGTGGTGCTCCTTAACCAGAACCGATGGTCGGGATTTGATCACTCTTTTGGTAAACAGCTCGGACAGGTGGAAGTAACAGACTACGCCAAGGGCGACAACCACTTCCAGTTCACGGTGCGTCTATATTGCTTGCTGTCTGCATCTAGTCCATCACCAAGAGACTAACAGTAGCAACCCTGTTGCACTTGGCTTGGTATCGCATACAGGCGACGGACATCAACATCGCGGGCATTGAGCCGAGCCAGTTCACGAACTGCGGACTGCTCATCGCGTCGTTCAAGAGCAGCGAGGGCGAGATCATGGACCTGAAGATGGTGATCCAAGTGACAGAGCAGCGCGGCGCACTACAGCGAATCATCTACAACCCGCTCGAATAAAGTAAATATGTGGATCAAGAAACGGCTCTGCCGGTAGCCCAGCGCAAGCCTCATATGTTAGGACTGTTAGGCGCTCGATACGCGGTCGCGGTCGGAATTGGGGAACACGCCGGCTTGGACGCGGTAGACTTCGTTGAGGACGTCCATGCCCTTGGCTTTCTACAGTATTGATGAGCACAAACCAATAAAGAGACAGTAATATGAAACGCAGAGCTGATAGACTAATTGTCACATTAGCTTGCTTACCTGCTCGTCGATCGCTTTGCGTGTTCGTCCTAATGCGCGCGTGAGCTTCCGGATCTCTTGTAAGTGGCGCTCCTGCTGCTCCTTCGCCCACACGAAGAGCTCGTGCTTTTCCTTCTGGAGTTCAGTCATCTTCTGCACGAGCAGGTTCACTTCGTACTTGTACGAGTCGCGGTCGTCCTGTGTAGAGAGAGGTGGAGACAGAAACACAGCAACTTGGTGATTCGAGGTCAAAGCCCTCGGAAATGAACCAGCAATGCTAAACAAGCAATTATTACCTTCAGGATCTTGGCGAAAATTTCACGGTCGACCTGGAAACGCACTTCTTCCTGCAAGTATTGAGAACACAATAGAATACGTTAATGCTGAATGGTTGAATGATTGACCTCGTAGGATACTTGCCGCTGATCCAAAGTCTGACCTGCTCGATCTTCTTGCGCTCCTGCTGGAGTTTCTCCTCCGTGCTCTGGATTTTCTTTTTGAACGAGTGGCGCTCCGCTTTTGCCTGTTTGGGAACAAAGAGTCAGGATATGAACGGCTGGTCGATGAATGACCGCCCTTGGCAACTCTTAGTACAGAGGGGATTCCTCTCTCGTACCTTTTTCAGAATCGCCTGCAGAACTTTGACGTCCTGCCCAAGCTACGCAAACAGACAACACAACCAGTTCGGAACATGAGCATACTGAGCCACTTTCAAATACGATTTTCCTCTCTTTGACAACAGAAAATGGTTCGCTACCTTGTCTCTGGATGTGTTAGCGACGTAATTCATTGCTTCGAGTTTCGCGTCCTATAGCACAACACACGACAACCATTTTGCCAGCAGCAGGGCTTTGAGTACCAGTCACGAACACACGAACGACCAGATCCCCGCCATCAGTAGTACTGTGGCTGGACGACTCCTCACCTCTGCTTTCTTCAGCAACGCGTCAATGCGTTGGATCTCCGTCTCGTCCATGCCAAGCTTTCTAACAGCACCCATCACGAGAGACAGAGAAGGAGAGTTTCTATCGTAAGCATATATATCACTGAGAAAGATCCAAGTGCGTATCCCCAACCGATCGCAACCAAAATACAACACCGCCTTCTCACACACTGAACGTACTTATCTCCGCGTCCAGCTTTCTCGAGCTCCTTGATTTTCTTGCGCAGCAGCGAGTTCTCGACGCGCAGGAACGCCAACTCATCTCGCTCTCCTGGAGTGTCGTCCGCTGCTCAGAACAGTGGCAACCAGCAAACACAGGTGAGCAGGTGAGGAACCTTCATAGCAGAATCCAGGCTCATTGTTGTTTGCAAGGATTCGCATTTTTACTCACTGTTGGGCAAGTCGATGTGGATCGAATTCGGACCATGTCGCTCGTCTTCCTCGCGGCTCTTGTCGAACTTGCCGTCGTCGTCGCACTTGGCTGTGCTCATACTTCGCCTTCTCAATGTACGATCACTGCTGGCAGACGCGCTGCAACTTTTCTGTTCTTCTTGGCGTTGAGTCCAGCCCTTGAAAGGAGACCTTCACCAACTGCGCAGACACTCGCGCTGCGTATATTTAGTGCGACGCTTTCGATCCGTTTCACACATCAACTCACCCACTAACTCACTCGTTGACTGAGCAAACTCAAGCAAGAATGCCATTAATTTAAATATCGCCAGCATCGTGGCGCTTGTAGATCGACGGCAGGTTGTTATTCGTCGATCCCACTGCTGGGTTCTTCCCAAGAAGCTTCTTTGTGTTCACTGGCGGCTTCTTCGCGTTCTTGAGTACCCCAAGCGTTGCTGCTGAAACACTCGCAATGGCTGCATCGCGATCTTCGCCATCGCCTTCGTCTCGCTCATCAAGACTGTCGCCATTTTCTCGCTTCTTGGCATCTTCCGACTCAAGTTCTACGACAGCTCGATTCACAGCAACCTCGTCGAGTTTCCGATTGATCACCTTGACTTTCTTTCGCACAAACCTGGCGAGCAGCTTTGGTGGGAACAGCGGACAGTGGGTCACGTCAAGCTCTTCAAGCATACTGCAGCCTTGCAGGAGCGCTGCGAGCGTCTTCTCGGTTAGCTTCTTGCACGCAGACACGTTCAGCTTCTTCAGGACCGTAAACTGGGCGGCGATCTCGAGCATGCTCTCATCAGTGATTTTCACACACCGAGCCAAGTTGAGCTCTTCGAGCGACAACTGCTTTGCGATCGCGAGCACCACTCGATCCGACAACTCACGACAGAATCCGACTTCCAGGCGCACCAGCTTCTCGCACGAGTCTATGATTTCAACGAGGTTTGTGTCACTGAGGCGCACGCACCCAGACAGATTCAGAGACGTCAGGTTCGGACATTGGACCACGAGCTGGTGGATCGCTTCAGCAGACAGCTGCGGGCAGTAGCTTACATCCACATGCTCCAGACACTCGCCATTCTTTGACTTGTCGAGCATATCTTCCAGCATCCACGCCAGCCCTTGGTCGCTGATGCCAGTGCACGAAGACAACGTGATCGCTCTCAACTGCTTTGCTCGATGGGAAAGATGGCCAAGTGCAAGATCACTGAGTCCACTGCAGCCGGTCAGGTTCACGTCTTTCACCTTCTTTGCCAGGTTCTTCTCGACTACACCACGCCCGTCGCCCTCTTGGTCAAACAAAAAGATCTTGTGCGACGCCGCATAGATCTCCTCCAAGTCCAGGATCTCCAGCTCCAAGCAGTTGTGCGTCACCGCTCGGATCGAGACGTCGGTCAGCTTGTCACACTGTCGTACATTCAGCTCTTTCAACCTTGTGCAGTTTTTCGCGATTTCGACCAAGCCTTCGTCACTGATTCGCCGGCACCCAGCGATGTTCAGTCGCCTCAACTTGTTCTCGTTCGCTAGTCCAGCTGCGAGATGCTTCATCGCCGGGTTGCCAAGTTGCATACACAGCTCGACCTCCAGAGTCACAAGATCTGGACAGGATTTGCCGATCGTCGGAAAGCATCGATCGCTCACTCGCTCACAGAAACTCAGTCCCAATTCCTCAAGCTTCGGGTTCGTTCGCACCACCGCCTCCACGCCAATGTCACTGATCAGGTGACAACTGGTCATCCAGAGCCGCCGAAGTCGATGGCAGCTCTTGCCAATGCCCAGCAGCGCCGTGTCAGTGATTCGATCCAAGTGTGAGATGTCCAGCACCTCAAGTTGCGTACAACACAAGCTCACCCGCAGCATCGATATGTCGGATAGCCATGCACACTGCGCGATCTCCAGCAAGGTGCAGAAGCGATTGTTCTTGACAACCACTTCCATGTCTTTGTCCGTGATATCACGCACGTCCTTCAAATTGATCGATCGGACGTCCTCACCAGCCTCCAACGCGAGGATAAAGTACACCACCGCCTTTGCGTTACGCAGATCTCGCAGCCACCTCATATTCGTCAGCTGGTCGCCGTACAAAGTCGGGTACTCGCACAGCACTTTGCAGATAACGTCGGCGAACATGGCGATTTTCTCGCACTCTTCTCTCTCGTGGTCGTCGTGATCACCGCCGACAATGTTCACCAGCGAGTTTGCAGAATGGGAACCTAGAAAGAACGCAAATGGCATGCGGCTCAGCTCTCGCAGCGCTAGTCGGCACTGCGGAGACTCGGTCGCTTGGAAATACGAAGGGTGGATGTTCATTAGACTCGTGTAGCAATGCATGAACAGGTCTGCAAAACAGGACTCTCGTGGCAAATTCTTCATGATCTCGGCGATCCCGTGGATGTTCTCGGTAGTCAAGAAAGGCTCTAGACCGCATTTGACTTTCTTCTTGTACATCTCCTGGGCGTGCTGGTGGTCAAGGTCGTACTTGAGGGACGCGCACACGTTCTCCGCGAACTTCTCCAGCGTACTCTTATCGTCTTGCGCGAATGCCAGTGCACGTGAGAAGCGACTCGACGCTAGTGAGAACAGGTAATCCGACTCGTGCGCGCGGTCACGTACTGCCAGCACGTAGTGCGCGTTGACTTGGTCTCGTGTCAGCACCTGATTGTTGTAGTACGCAACGTGCGCGATGTTGCCGTGGAAGAAATACTTGCCGTCTTTGCGTCGCACAGAGGACAAACACCCGATACGAAGCTGGCGCATGTCTTGATTCGACTGCTCCTCGAGCTCTTTTTCGATCTTGATGTTCACGCGATGCCGCATTTCTTTAAATTCTTCGGCGAGAACTTGCCAGCGGGAATCGAATGTCTCGCGCAGCAATTGTTTCTTCGCAAGCGGCTCGAAATCGGTTCGCGAAACCCTCGACGCGTCTTTCTTCATCGAAGGTGGCGCGCTGCCTCCATTTGCTACCGCAGTTCCACCTCCTGTTCCTTGAGTTGCGTTTGCAGCTGCGTTCTTTGATAACCGGACGCGAAAATCGTGCTCGTCCAGCAGCTTCTGGCTCACGTCCTTGATCTGCTTTTTACCTTCTTTTGTGGCGAAGAACTGCTGCATCTCCCGATCCATGTCTTTGAAGCATCTCCCTTTGGCTTCGCCCTCCATGTCGACAATGTCCTCGCGCGTCTTCTTGATGATCGCTTCGCGCTTTTCGATCTCCGAGTCCACGATGCTCTCGACTTCCACTTCATTCTGAAGAAACCCGTCGACGTACAACCGCAGCATCGTCCCGTCAAACGAACCGACGAGGTGGGTCCACTTGAAGAGCTCCACGCGCGACCCAAACGCGATGATGTCAATGTTCTTCACATTGATCGTGAACGCCCACATGTTCGACTTCAACGCACTCAGACTGAATCTCCCCATGGTCAGCACAATGCGCCGGGTACTCTCGTGACCGTCACACTTGCACCACGTCTCGAGCGTGACGTGAGACTCCGAGTCCGCTGGATACAGCGACGCGATGTATGGAAAGCTGACGTAGCTTCGTGCTTCTTTGCGCAGCTGTAGCGCGCGATTGAGATCGATGTTCACGATGGGACCCTCGCCTTCCAGTGTACAGCCAGGCAGATACTTTCCCGACAGTTCGTGGCCACACTCACCGAGATTCACTGCAGTGGACAGCCCTCGTCGCTCGCACAACGTCCAGTAGCCACTTGGGCGATCTGAGAGAACCAGCTGTTTGTACGAAGTGGCTTGCTTCACCGTTGCTTTCAACAGCAGCAGCGACGCGACGGAGAAGTAGAGCATCGACATGTTGTGCTTGACCCGGTAGTGATCTCCTGGTACAGCAAAGTCTTCCATTGTAAACGAGTAGAGGTCCGGGTGCTGCTCCAGTCGGTCAAGACACACGCGCGTGAGCTTTACGCCGAGCATCTCGGCGCTTCGCGACACGATGTAGTGCATTTGAGGAAGCAGGTTCCTCCGCATGTTCTGCTTGTCCACTTCCGAGACTGCTCGCGGACCAAATCGAGACCGGATGCCTTCGAAAAGTTGCGTGTTCCAAAATGCTTCACTTCCAGAGCGAGCACCAGTCAGCAAATTCAACAGCTGCACGACGAGTTCCTTGAAGAAATGTGGAGCGACCCCAGTGCCATACACCTTGGCAGTGACGCGCATCATGTGGCGAGCAATGTTCTTGAACGTGCGCGCGACCATTTCTGCCAACATCATCGCGCGGATCTCGGCCGCATGCTCTTTGCAATCGCCGCGACCGCCATACACTGTTACATTCTGGATGGAGTTGCCCTTGTGGATCAGCGTGAGCGTGATGCAGGACGCGTCGAACCGGTGCTTCTCATTGCGACTCACCTCGCACATTTTCCCATTGACATAGATATGCGAGCCACGATCGATCTCTCGCGTGAAATCCTCCGTTGTCTGGATTTCAGCTGTCGAATATTGCAGTGTCGCGGTTCCAGAGAGCGCGAACAGGAAGTGGGAGCGCAGGATCCCGAGATGACGCACACTGATGCCGTGTCGGTGCATCTCTGCGCACAAGTCGAAGTTCAGTGACGTGAAGAAGTTTGGCTTTTGCGACAATTTCTTGGCAAACTGCGGGATGACCTCGTTCACAAGGTGGAGCGTGGCGTTCTCCACTGCGAGAGACTGCGCCTGCCAGTCGGGCGTGCAGTACGTCATCGACGAAAGTGCATCTGGAGACAGCGACGTGTGGAATCCGTTGACAAACTCGGGTCGTAGTTGTCGCCAGAGGATACTCATCCCACGTGTCGACTGCGTGAGATGCGGCGTCACTTCCGGGTCTTCAGGAGGCATCGCGCGCGCAAAGTTCAGCACCACCAATTTCTTGCTTCCGTTCACGTACCCGAGCATATCTGCTGGTGCATGCACGGTCTTGGATGTAAGGTCCTGGTACCCTCGCACCCCATGACGGCTCAAGTTGAGCCGCACAGCAGCATCTGCGAGAACGTTGTCGAGCTCTTTGCTCTGGAAGATGATCGTCTTCCCGCGGTTCTCGCTCCCGTAGACCAGTTGCTTGCTCACTTTTTGGACCGAGCCCCCTGATTCGTCGAACGAGACGATCTCAATCGGGATCTTGGACGAGCAGATCACCCGGAATCCTTGAAAGTCGACGCAGCACTCGAGCGGCATAATGACGTTCTCGCAGTGGCTGAGCGCTCGCAGGTACAACGCTGAGTTGCGAATCTCGTTGGCGCCAAATTTTGCCGACAGCTCATGGGAACACTCGAATCTCCCGTGGTCGTCGGTGCAGATCTTGAATAAGATATCGTGCGCTTCGTACTTCAGGCGATTCGTTGCTCGCACATCGTCTTTTCTACCATCGATCGCTGATGAGCCAGTCGGGAGAATCGATTTCTCACGCAACGGCAGGTACAGCTCACGCACCAGGATCAAGGCGATGGCGGTGGCTGTCTCGATGAAATCCTGGCAGATGCTCAACACCTCCGTGTACTTCTCCTGAATCTGCTGCGCGTCACGCTCGGGTAAGCGCAGTGCGTGCTGGAAACGCTCCGCCCACTTTGTTCGATGGCTGGGGAGAACAGGATACGCAGGATTCACGTGAAGCTGGTTCTTCTCGGTCTCGAGAAGCGACAACTCGGCGTCTTTCCACACCTTCATCGCCTCCATCAGCCGCGCGTGCGCTTCCTTCACCCTCTTCCTGCGCTCCTCTATGTCGTGCTGCTCTTTCTGCACCAGGAGCGCGTTCGGACTAGCGCCAAGAGGCAACGCCCCATTGTTCTCATCAGAGTTGTTGCTGGCCGTACCTGGCGGTTCTTGATTGCCGCTCTCCGTGCTCGCTTTGTACCCCATGCGAACCAATTTCTTCGCGATAATAGCGGCGTTCTCATCCACGATCATTTCCATCTGCGTCGCGACAAGTCGGTTAAGCACCTTGTCATTCTCGTCCTGGATCGTGTGCAGCAACTTTGTGGTCTCGCCAAACTCCAGGTCGCTCTCAGCAATGTTCACCAGTGCCTCTGCGAGCTGCTCGGACCCTCTCACCATTCGGAAATGCTCGTACAGATCTCTCTCCATCCGCCCAATGTCGTACGAGCCGTCAAAGCGGCGGAATGCGTGCACGTAATCACATATGTGGCGCTTCGAAGGCAGCTCTTGAAGGAACTCTGCCAGCTTGAACTCCGTCATGCCGACGCACACTTGCTTTAACCGCAGCTGAAGCATCGCGAGAGGAGGATCTGATACCCCAAGGCGCATCTGAGTCGCCTGCTCGTCCTTGGTGAGCCCGCTCTGGTACAGCTCAGATGGGAAACGACCAAAGACCATGTTCTCCTTCCGCGTCGCTGACCGGAGATCACGATTTAGCTTGTCCTGCGTGTCAACGAGATGCTTTTCGTCTTCTTCTGCTACATCCGTCTCTGGAACTTCTTCGACGCCACCATCTTCGTTCTGATTCGCGCCGTTTTTCTTCATTTTCTTAAGCTGCATTTTCTTCTTTGCGTTCTCTTCGTTGATGGAAATCGTTTCGAGCATGTTGGTCACTTGCGCGCTCTCCTGCTTCGCCTGATGCAACTGCACAATCAGTGCTTTCGAAATCTTCTCTTTCAAATATCCCATCTCCGAATGCGGCAGCTCCAGCGACTCGACGTGTTTCAGGTACCCGAGCTCTTCTTCCATCTCGCGAAACCGGTTCTCCACCTCTCGCTGCGCTTGCTGAACAGCCTCCTCCATCATCAGCGCAAACACCTGCTCTCGATTGAACGCGTTGCCCTTTGTGCGCAACTTGACTTGCTTCATCCGGATCTTCGCTTCAAACTTCATCTTCTCGACACTATGTGCAGGCTTGGCGTCCTTGTCTTTCCACTCCTTCTCAACACCTGCCCGTGCTTCTTCAAGAGCAAGTCCGCGCGCATGGTAGAACGCCTGCTTCTCAGCTGCAAGTCTCGCGATTTGCCTACCTTTGCGAGCGCGCCAGATCGTCTGAAGCTTGACAGTAGCGCGAAGAATGACCTCCATGCGGTAATTCAGCAGATTCCGGTAGCCTCCATGATCGAGCGGCACCACGTTCGACAGCAACTTTGCTCGGCGCTTGGGCAAGTACTTGGAGTAGTCGGTTTTGAGAGGGTCGTTCTCGCCCATCGCGAGTGCACGCTCGTGGATCACGTTCTTCTTCCAACGCGACAGCTCTTCGCGCGGCTGCACGAACTGCCTCGCAACCGAGAACTTGAGGTCGTTGATGTTGATCAGCCCGAGCTTGTACTGGTGCGTCGCGCTCATGTGCTGGATCACGAATCGGCTGAGCTGCTCGTACTTCCACGGATGTCGCAGCAACTCGCAGAGGTATTTCGACTTCTCGACCATTTCCACACAGTATTTTTCAAATTCGAAACACGTCATCCCACTTGCCTTAGCAGCAGCCGTTGGGGTTGCACCGTCGCTGTAGATCTCGAGCTTCAGGTATTCTCGCTCCGCGAGACCCAGCAAATACTCGGTCGTGAGACCGCGTGGTGGATGCATGTCGCCGATCTTCGCGAGTAAATCAAAGAGCACGCGCAAAATTTCCGCAAACGATTCGCGAGGAAGCACTGGGATGTGATTTGCAGTAGCTGCTGCTGCTGAGATCTTGCGGTCTTTGTGCGAAAACATCGAAAACAAGAAGCGCACTTTCTCGCCAACGTGACTGCCACCGGAGCCCAAGAGAAGCGCGACCGTTGCTTCTAATAGCGTGAAACTCGTCTTGGTATGTGGCTTGCACTCGCCACCATTCAGACACAGGAAGAACGGGAGGAACAGTTTCTCTCGCTCGTAGATCTTCTGCGCGCGCTTGTGCAGAAAGATCTCGTTCTCAAAGAGCGCACACACAGCTTCCAGCTCTTTCTCCTTTGCCTTGATCTGGTCTTCCGCAAACAGCAGCTGCGCGCGCTGCTTACCCTCTTGCCCTGGAATCACCAACGTCTTGGCTGTTTTGAGCGCCACGTACTCTTCTTTTGCAGCAGCGAGATATCGCTTGGCTTCATTGATGTCCGCTTGGATGAAATCCATTTCGGCTTCGTGGAACATCATCCGCGCATCACCCAGTGGGAACTCGATGGATCGGACCTCCTCTATTTGCACGAGCGATTGATCAAACTGGTCCTGCGCAGCTTTCATCCTCGCTTCAATGTTGACTTTCTGCCGACGCAGCTCTTCGTTTTCATGAGCTTCCTGATCACGTGTCCGCTTGTCCTGCGCGTCGTGGGTCCGAAAGAAGACATCGTTCGGGTCCAGTTCTTTCTTCGCTCGCTCCAGCTCCGCCTCGCGCTTCTGCCAGAACTTTTCCCGTTTCGCGTGGAAGTCAACCTCGCGTTGCGTCACTACCTGCATTTTGCCGCGCTCCGACGTCAGCGTGCTCTCCAGCTTGGTCTTGCGATCCCTGATCTTCTGCTGGAAGATCACGCTTTCTCGCTGCTCGAGCGCAGCTTCCTCGCTGTTCACTTCGACGATCTCGTCCTTTTGCTTCTCGAGCGAGTATCCAAAGAACACGGGACTTCGAACTGATGCGTCAAACAGGTCGGGCACTGCGCGCTTGATCACCCGCGGTCGCTTCAGTGTGTCTTTGTACGGAATCTCAGCGACACTGGGCACTACTGCTGCTGAAGCACCACTTATTGACTCATGCTGAGCGAGCGTCGCTGACGTTAGCGGCAATGTATCAGCCACAACAGAATCTGGGACTTTCTTTGACAGGTCTTCTGCTGGTACTGCTGACGCTGCTGTATTGGGATTGGGTTTGGTTGCCTTGTCATCGTCTTCGTCGTCCTCTTCATCACCATCATCGCCATCGTCACCGCCTACTTTGGCGACAGCAGCTCCAGTTAAACCAGCTGCATCTTCGACGTTCTCTTCTTTGTTCTCCTCCTCGCCTTCCTGGTTATCACTCTCTGCATCTTCCTCCTCTCCACTCTCTTCTGCACTTGCAGCGGAACTACTGGCGCTGTCGTCCGTGAACCCGTCGACCTCGTGGTTCTCAAGCGGTGGCAGCAGGATGTCTCCTTTGTTGAACTCTGCTAACTCGTGACTCGCGCGGGCATCGCGGGTCATGACGTACCCCATCGTCGCCGGATGCTGCTTCGCGCTCAGCTGTGCATTCGCTGCAACGTTCGTCTGGAAATGCACCTGCGTGATTGCAGAGATGAAAACCGGCCAGCGCACGATACAGCTCAGATCTGCATCCTCGATCAACGCGAGCAAGTGCTGCTTGAGCTCACGCAGCGTCAGGAACTTGGCTCGCAGCACTCTCTCCGCCTCGTGCTTCCTCGTTTCCAGGTCACTCATTACCATCGACAACGTTGAAGCAGTAGCGCTTGCATCTCCATCAAGCTGTATTTTCGATCCCGCTTCAGTCGTCTGCGGCAGTGTCGGCGAAGCGACCTGCTCCAGCTCTGACTCCAACTGCTCGAGCAGGTTCTCCAGCACGCGGATGTCGCTCTCGAGCAAATCCACTTCACTGTGTAGCGCTACAAGCTGCGACGAGAGCTCTGTAGCACCATCTGTCTCCTTGCTCTTCTTCGTATTCGCAAAGCGCGCGTGCCAGCGCAGGAACTGGCCGATGCGCGCGAGGTCCCAGTCGGCGCAGAACGAGAAGAGCTGCTCGCGTCGCGCGACGTCGCCTGCGTTCCTGCGGAACGACGCATTGCTGGGAGTGGAGGTGTCGCTAGGGTCGGCCGGGATGAGTGCGTTCTCACACACGACACCGTTCAGACTCTGCGCCGCGTCCTGCGCCAGGTACGACGAGATTTCTGCCCCCATGACGCTTCTTACCTTGTGGTGCTTTCGATCAGTGCCTACAACAGGTACAACTACACACACAACACAACAACAGAGAGAGCCCAGCGAGAGCAGCACTACCGGTAGTGGCGCAGACAGCGAGCCTCGCTTTCTCCCTATAAGTCTCAGTGGGTCAGTCACAATTCGTCTCACGAGCGCGGCGGCATCTTCCGCGGATCCATTGCTGCCCGGCGCTCGGGTCGCGTGTTGTTTTTTGCTTTTTCGCGCCTGATCAGCGTTCAAAGTGGACGCCTTTAACCGGATCTGGGTATATGGACTCGGTTACTTATTAAAAGGTTCCGTATAAAAGACACATCTATCTCGTGTAACCAATTTTGCTTTTAAAACGCACACCGCTTACAAGGGGTACTCCGAATGAAGCGAACCCGATGTCTCGATATTTCATGACAGGCTGCAAGGGATCGTACATTGAGCGACACTAGTGCAATGATAACTGATTGGTGCCTCTTGGGAGAACTGCAGTAAGAACTCCACTCAATGAGCCAGCACTTTTTTCTCCATCGTTGCATCACAACCTACTCGGTGACTCCCACCACCAGCAGTTTATTCGATGTTGTTGAGCGACACGCCTGTAGACAATGGGCTTCATTGAGACCTCACAAGATACACAAGTGTTGTTTCGACAGATCCGCTCTCTATCGAATCTATCGAGCCAATGAACACCACCACATCGAGGATATAGCTACACTTGTCGCTCTGGATAGTTGTCTTGATTTACAGTTAACTAAAAAACCTCTTCTCAATAATTCTATTTCCAGCATATGGATCGTTCCACGAACACAAATCCTCACACAAGCAGTCGAATCCAATTCAATCTGGATACCTCGGCGCCTGAGCCATCCGAGCCATCTGACTCAGACTACCAGCGACTCGTTCTCACAGCTTTACCATCAGCAACACTAAGATACGTCGTGTTAGCCCTTGTCCGGGTACATTTTTGGGTCTCTGGGTATCCGCAGTCAACCGGCGGGCTTGACCGCAATATTGGCATCCGATCCAGTGTCTCGTCTTCAGATTCGTCGGTAACCTCTCTCTTAAATCACACTCTCCAATTCTAGAAGTCGAGTCCTCAAACTTTTGTACCTTCCGCACACACACTCCCTCTTGTATCCGCCTCCATTGGAAAGAATCATGAGTGTGAAGCCCAGCAATACATCGTACGACACGCCCCACTCACACGACAGCAGTAGCGATCGATTGAGCAACATCATCACTCATTATAACAGCACCAGCTCTACGCTTCACGATAGAGACGACGACACCGCTGAAGACCACGATGAGGATGCGCAGGTGGGGAAGACCACGGCCGAGAAGATCCGCTCGGGCATCTTCTACACCATCCTTTCGCTCGCCTCGCTCTACTTCTTCATGGTCGCCGTCAAGCTCATCGGCGACGGCTTCACTCTGGCGCTGGGCTGCGACACCAAGGGAGCTTTT